>VWZP01006719.1:847080-928656 GCA_013396995.1 Dicaeum eximium
CGCCCCCCCTCCGCTCCTCGCCACCCCTCGGCCCCTCGCCACCCCTCTGCTCCTCGCCACCCCTCGGCCCCTCGCCGCCCCTCGGCCCCTCGCCGCCCCTCCGCTCCTCGCCACACCTCTGCTGGCACCCGCGGGCTCTGTGCCTCTCCAGCTAAACACTCTGCTTCAATGCGTTCAGATAAATCAGTCTTGTGCAAGCCGAGGAAAACCGAACTTCTAGCTCAGTACATCGTTAGTGAACTCTCAGTCTAGTTACAGGATGTTCCAGTCAAGTGCGTTGTGGTTCCTGCCCTGCCCCTCATTTTTCTTTACTTAGGGCAGTGGCTCTGGGTGGTATTTCTTTAAAAACAAAAGTTGATGGGAAGTGTTTAGATGAGAGAGATGCTTTGTTTTTACAAAAATGCTGACGTTTATGGGTGATGTGTGTGGTGGGATGGATTTATGCTGACCAAAAGTGATGGGACAGTTTCTTTCCAGTATCTCACGGGAAACGTTTTTAACCTTGTGTTTGCAGGGCACTGTCTAGCACTTCTGAGTCTCACTTTGGGGTTTTTGTGTTAAAACTGACTAATGTAACTTTGTAAGTCTAAGCTAATCCACTTGTGTATCCTAGTTTATAGCTTTTAGCCAGAGGCCAACTTCTTACTGTGTTTGTTCTTTGGACATGATGCATTTGGCTGGGAAATGTGTTTAGCACTGCAGTTCAAACCACTTGAAACATTTACTGAAGCCCTTCAAAGCTCCTATTTATTTGATGTTAAAATTTACTGCTAGGAACTTCAATTTACTGTTTTTGAATTGATTTGTTAGTTAAGTTTTCATGAAACACTTTTGCTTAAATGAAATGTTGTAATAAATGAAGCTGTATTATTAAAAAAATATATTTTCCTTGTTCTTCTTTGCTGTCACTTATAGCTGTTTTAAACTTCAGATAATGATAAAATGTCCTCTAGAGGGAGATCTTGTTGCTTTTATGTGCTGAAATGTTGGTCACCTTGTTCCAGTTAAATGTCCTGATCACTTATCTTGGGCAGGATCTGTGATGATGAATGTGTGTATCTTAATAAGTACCTATCTTCTGGACCGTAGAAATTTGATAACAGAATCTAGAGTCATGTAACACTTCTGTAGGTTATGTGAAACACAGTGGTTTTAATTAAAATAGATCTAATTCTGAAGTTAAATTAATAATCTTTGCAAGTTCCAGAGTTCTACTCCTGAAGAAGTATTTGTAGGACCTACATTTGTGATGCCAATTCTGCAAATGCTTATCAAGCCTGACTTTCATGCTGCATTCCCTGTTGTCATCAAGATGCTTTTGAGGGCACTTTCTTTGCTAACCTGGACCAAGAATTTCAGCAGCCTGTCTGGAAGTGTTGTCGGTTAAATCTCTTCAGGGTAATGAGTGCTAACGACTTGGCAAGGAAACAAAGCAGTAATGAAATGTCACATTTAATCAATCCTACCAGTACTTCTTGCCTATAAACAGCAGAGGTTGAAATATTGCTTTGCAGACACATTGGTTGTTTGAATGTAGTTAACTCTATACTCCATGTACTCCGTACAAATTGTTGGAAAAACCTTGGTGGGATTATTATGAAGGTGAATTGTTCTGCATGTTAGGTGTGAGATTTCTTTCTCCCAGACACGTTGAAAAAAACTTATTCCACAGTTGAGGCTCCTATGCTCTCATTTTTCTGTAAGTAAATGCAAATAGTGAATTCAGTGTAGCTTCTGGCATATCTGATCTGTAAAACTAAAGGCTGTATGGAAAGTGCTCTGTGGATATAGTGGGAAAATTTCCTCATACTACAAGGCTGCTGAAGGGATCAAAAATATGTTTATATTTTAGCTGCTAGTTGAACCCCTACACACTTCTTTCAAGTCATCTGTACTTTAAAGAAATAGGTATTGTTAGACTAACTCCTAAAGAGTTGTAGTATTTGTATTCTTATAAATGTACTTACAAAACCACTACATAATTAATTAATTTCTTGTGTGTGTGTGTGTAGCCGAAATGCTGGAAGTAAGGCAAAGTAATTTGCTGTATTTATATTGCAAGGTTGTTTTCCTTTTCATCCTCATTGTCATTGTTTTGTGGTATGCAAATACACCTCTGCAGTGCATTAAATATGTATGCAGAGGGCTTGGAGGCAAATCTTGTTGTTTAATAGAATGTACAGTGTGTTATAATAGAGGAGTAAATTCCATTAATAAACAGAAATAAGTTTTGAATTTTTTTTAAGAAAGGTATATTTATATCCCTATCTTACTCAAATTGTAGACTCTGTAATTAATTGTGCTCTGAATAATCAATTCTTTATTTTAGATCATAATTTTGGAGGATTGCAGCCCTGGGATCTCTGGAGTCTGCTGTGTCTAGCCATAATGAGTTTGGTTGCTTATGAAGATTCAGACTCTGAGACAGAAACTGAAAAGACTGAAGCCCCTGATGCTTCTGGCAGACAAACAAACCAGCTGAGTTCTTCTGTGAGTTGTGTTCAGCACTTTGCACCTGGTAGTACAAAATCTGCATATGAAATGCAGCCTGCAGGGAGCACTGGATCTGGCAGGAGGAGGGTTTGTGAAGATCCCCCTGAGTGTTATGCACAGAATAACAGCGCTGACTTGGCACCTCCCTGTTGGCAGAGGGTGTACTCTGGCCATCCTGCATTATCCCTGGCTTACCAACACTATGAACAGGCTTCAAGCTCTTCAACAAATGCTGGAAATGGCATTTCCCAGAAGAGGACACATAAAGACAGCTCTACTACAATAAAAGGAATTAGACCATATATCCCTAAACGATTGCGTCAAGAAAATTACAGTAAGCCTGAAAAAGAAGAATCTGACCAGAGAGGTAGCTCAGATTGTGATGAAAAGTTAAGTGTACCAGGAGAGCAGGCTTTGAGAAAGATCTCTGAATTAATTAAGCCATATTTGGGATCTAAATATAAAGTAACTGAAGTTCCCAAAAGCTTAATATTTTACATGTCTAAACACAGCGGCCCTGTTAATGAAATCCAGTGGTGTCCTGTATGGGAACAAAGTCACATGCTTCTCTCAGCTTCTATGGACAAAACACTCAAGGTAATGTAAAGCAAGATGCTTTGGGGCTCAATCATCAGACTTAAAAATATTGTATTAAACAATGCTCTTCTGGAAATAACACCCTTGCTTGTGTGTATTTAACAGTTCCAACATACTCAGAATTTGAGGAGATGCTTTGTAAGATTATTATAAACTTGCAGCCTAATCCTTCACTATACCCACAGTTAGTTCCATCAGCTTGGAATTTGGTGTTTTTTTTTTTTTTTTTTTAAATTTTAGTCATGTCGATGTCTTAGACCTTAAGAAGTTAGATTTCTGCTAGGTCATTTCTCATGATCTGTATCAGTGTTCTATCATATTGGCCATGAGCACTATGGTATGTACACAGATTCTGCCCTGAGTCATTAAGCAACTAACTGCCAACACTGGGATAATATTTTGAAGAACTTTACCTTTCTGACAGGCCTGTGTGATATCTGCTGGAGGAGGTAGGTCAGGTCAGATGGATTTTGCATCTCAGAATGGTGTCTTGTCATGATCTAAGGGGTCTTCCCACTTCAATTTGTTTCAAGGGTTAATTGCTCAATACTCAGAGTGAGTTTTCCTCCTAGCTTTAATGAACTTGTCTTCAGTTCTTTGGTAATTTAGTCAGTCCAATGAGGCTTTTGTTTTTAAAATGGGTAACAAAAGTATTTTATGTATATGCTTTCCCAGATATAGGGCAAATTGTGCCTCTGGGTTCAAATAATAGTATTCTGAAGTGGCTTTGCACAAGAACATAGCTTTGATAAGAGTGCACAGAAGGTGTCCTTTCTGGTGGAAGATATGCTTTATTGCATCTAACATGTATTTATCATGGCAGGCACAATTCTTTTCTTGCTTCTAAAATTTAGGACTTTAGTAAATCTTCCTGAATAGAGACAAGAAGAACATCCCTTGTACCAGCATACCAACATAGTTCCTGCATCTTCTTTCCCAGGATTTTGAAACCGCTTTTTCTTAAACATTAAATGGAGAAAAAAATTACCTTTGTTTCTCCTTCCAAGTCGTCTTTAGTAGATTTGTTATATCTTGGCTGTTGCTTGAAGAACAGACTTAGAAGGAAAAGGCTAAGATAAGCAAAAAGTGCTGATGGATATTTCTGTTAAGCAGCAGTGTAAATTTAGATTGTACAATACTGACCTCTGGATGTCTGAATTTGACCTTTTGTCTTAAATTGTCACAAAATCTGCTTAATGTTTGTTGACTATTCCAGAGCCTCATTTTACTGACAAGTGAAGTTATGGATGTGTTGAATTCGGTATAAAAATCTAAAATCTAAGTTGTTACTGCAATATAAAATTATTACAAAGTTGAAATAATGGCCAGTCTGGTTTGTCTTCTGAGAATAAAGAAAAAATATTTTTCTGAATCAGTATTACCGTGCCTGCTTGGAAGCAGTCATTAACAGTAAAGCCACTTTTTGAACAAATCTGACTTATTTTAGGTCCCCCAAACCTTGGAAATCCAATATAAATGAGGTTATGTTAGTGTTGGCAACTCTTCAGAGCCTGCGGGTCTGAAAAATTCATAAAGAAATAACGTAGCTCTTAGGAAGTATCTGAAACCACACTTTATCTTCTGGAAGGCAGCTCTTGGAGAGGCAGCGAGCAAGAAATTCCCGGTTATTTCTTAGGAACCTCGGCACAGCCGCCGTTCCACGCTGGCTGTCCTGGGCAGCAGAGGGCGCGGTGACACCGAGGATTCACCTGGTCTTATTCTCCCAAATTCCCTCCCTGTGTGGTGTTATTCTCCCAAATTCCCTCCCTGTGTGGGATCACGGGCACATAAATCCCCGGTGGCTGTGGCAGCACTGCTTTACCTTCTGGGAATTGATTTTGCCTGTCTGCTGTTGCCTGAAGTTGTTAATTTTCCTGTATAGTCATAAAACAACTGTTTGAAAATGCAGGTCAACTATTCTTTTTCCTCATCCTTTTTACTTTGCATAGATTGTATATACATATATATATATTTCCCCCAAAAACACCTTCATGGAATTGCTCGTTTGAATCCAGGCAGTGGATGTGTGTCCTCTTTCCCTCTAATGGAAATCTGCAGACACTCAGGATCTTTGCATGATTTACTTTCAACATCTGATTTGGGTAAAACTCAAAGCACAGTTAAAAGCCTAAAATCTCTCTATGATCAGAGAGAAGAGGCAATTCAGACCCTCAAAACTCTGTACTTTCAGTTAGTAACAGGAATAACTGTGACTATTTTTAAGAGTAAATGTCTTAGATTCAGTTCTTACACCCAGCCTATGCATTAAGGCATTTATGTTTTGAAGAGTCCAATACTAGAGGGGATTTCTCAACACTGAGTTTTCTAAGTTGAGATGAATATGGCAGTTTAAGTGGTGCTTGAACCAGAGCTCTATAGTTGTACTAATGTGTGTAGTATTCACTTTTGTATATTTTGTCTGTTCTTATAATTTCCTCTTAATAATTTCCTCTTTCATGACAAACTAAGAATTCGCCTTTGCGGGAAAGGATTTTCTTTTTTTTTTTTTTTCTTGGCATGGAGAAGGAAGAAACACTTGGTTTACTTACCTTAATGATCATTTTTTTTTTATTCCCGTCTAAATTACAATGACTAAGTTGTTCATGTCACACAGATATATGTCTAAAATGTGTATATAGAACTGATTATGTGTTTTTTACTTTTTAAGTGTGCATATGTATCCTGTTTAGATCAGGAGAAAAGAACAGTCTTCCATTTCTATTCTCTCAAGTTGAAAAGTGCACTTTAACATCGTTATGAATCAATGTAAATTGTGCTAAAGTATTTACAATAAATGAGTTGATGTTTTCAGTTTCTGTTGACTGAAGAATAGCCTGGAGCTGGAGGATCATCAGAAGCATGTAGTAAAAATACCTTGCATAGTTAGGAATGAATGAACTGTGTTAGAACATTTTATCGTTTTCTTTAAAACTATTTGATCTGACTTTTGTATTCCTGCATTTAAAACACCTCAAAACAGTTATCAAGTGGTGAAGTTGAAAAAAGTAGCAGTTACCAGCTCAGGGGTAGAATTCTTTAGAGTAACACTCCTACCAGCAGATGGGGCACCTCAGCGTGTTAGAAAGGGATGGGAACTGAACTGCCTCTGAAGACTCAGAGACTTTAATATTTGCCTCTATGTTGTGTGGTGAAAGACCAAAGTTGATAGTTTATGCATGTGTTGCTAAATGTATAAGAAAACCCCTGGGTTTTCTGAGAGACCTGAAAATAAGGTAGAACTCCATCTGGGAAGTGATAGATATTGTAAATTACCTATAGTTCTTCAAATCTGGAGCATTAATAGAATAACATTTAATGCTGAATTTTAAATTTGTAGGGAATGGGGAGCTCTTACTGTGGCAGTGCTGCTCTTCACCTTTACTCTCTAATGGTATTGTGAATGGCTTATGTTTTTAGTTTAGGTATGTATTTTAAGGACTGTGAAATGTTGTCTGAACTGATTAAATTTGTTTCTTTGAATAACCCTTCTCTACCTTCTGTTTGAATAGCTGCTGTAAATGAATTTTAGGCATCAACTGCCATTTTTGGATTTTCCTACTTAAACACCAAAATAGTGTTCATGATTTTAATATCTCATCTGGTTTTTTGCATAAATTTTGAGAGTTATCACTGCTGTTAAAGGTGCCTGGTTCCCATAGTGTGGATATTCAATGCTTTATGAACATCAGACCTTGTTTAGGTATTTCTGGTTTAGAACCCCAAATACAGAATTCAGAATCACAGGTTACCATTGAATATAGCTTTTTGCCTTCTGTAGCAGAGAATATTAAAAAGTTGTGTCTTTTTATCAACTGCAGAAATCACAATGCTGCATTCACATTGTCAGTGTCTTTTATTTGGAAGATCTTGTCATTACACAGAGCCACACAGATGTTAACATTTTCACTAGTTACTGCTGCTGGACTTAGCTTTTTAACACTTGTTCATAATTTCAGCATCCTATGCCTTTATTCTGTATTTCCTAGTTTGCCTTAAAATTAACTCAAGGTAACATCTTTATATAATCATCTGTTAGCTGTTAATTTTGTGTTTCTCATATTTTATTTAGAGCATCACAGCAGGTGTTATGTTTGTTGCAGAGGATTTTTTAAATTTTCAGCACTTTCATTCTCCATTGTTAAACAAGATCAAGGAAAAAAGTGCAATTCTTGAGTATGCAAAATGTATATTAATAGAACTGTGTGTTCTAATACATTGTTGCAAGTTTTTCTTATATATTTTGTTCCCCACTGGCCTAGTTGAATAGTCATTTAGTCACTTAGCTCTATCTATACAAGTAAAGTAAAAGTTATTAAAATGAGTTTAATAATATAAACCTCTTGATCAGGGCATTGCTGACTTCCCATGATTAAGAACATAACAACCATACTGGTTTCTCTAGCCCGGGGGTCAGTCTCTAAGTAGACGAGTAAAGAAGAACAAGTCAAAGGTTTGTGGTGCCTTTAAGTCCTCTTCTGGTCTGTGCTTATTTTCAAGTTGGGATTTCTGAGCTCCTAAGTAGTTAATCTTTGTAACTTGCTACCTCAAGAGATTTCTTCCAGATACTTCTCCAGTCTTCTGAGACGCTTTTGTGATCATTAGGTTTAGAGTGGTACGTTACTCATACTCATTAAATTTAATGTACGGATTTTGTTCCTGGAGTGTGTCAAATGCCACAAGAAATACAATTTTCAGTCATACTTTCAAAGTATTTTATTATTTTGTGGTTTTGTGTCTTTTAGGAGAAAGATAGCACAGTAGTGCTATCCAGTGTATTCCAGGAACTTTGTTATTGTTGATCCTGTTGTATTGGACTGAATGATAGAAGGTGATAGCCTCAATCCATAAACTGTGTGTGGCACAGATAGTGACAACACAAATTTCCTAGATATTGGCCATTACCCTGTCTCCGAGTAACAAAATCTAATATTTCTGTTTTCAAACATCCTGTACACAATTCACTTGGAATAGGCAATGTTTCTTGTTGTTCTGTCACGGGTGTGTCTGTTTATTAAGGAATAATTTTAAGGTGCCAGCATATTCCTGTACACTCAGGCATAGCTGTCAGATGGCTGTAGCCCTGTCACAGCTAGGCTGGATTCAAACTGTTCACTAAGCAGAATTAGCTATCATGCTGCTAGTACCTCAAGTAGGAGAGCTCTTTGATTTTAAAAATTTAATTGTGGCAACATTCATTTAACTGTAGCTGATGATAAGGTGACAAATTTGGAAGTCATCCTATTTGATACATATGTTCTTTATTTGAAATGTTTTGAAGATCTCTGTTGATACATTTTTAATACTGTATATTAACAATAACAAGTAGTTCTCCCCATTATCTTGGAAGTGGCAAGGAAATGTTCATATTCTGGATATTGTGTGCTGCTTACCTAGATGTGGGGAAAAAACCCATTGTTTTCTTGTTGAAGGGGCTGCTTAATATTAGCAGAAGCACTGAAGCAGACTTTTCTTTATGAAGGTTCTGGCCTTCTTCCCTTGTTTAGAACTGTGCATGTTTTTTCCAGTGACTTTAAGACTGCTGATTATTTAGAAGGCAGTACACTTATGTGATAGGCACATGCATGGTAATTCCAGCCTTTTTTGTATACCTTGACCTTCTTCTAACAAAATTATTTCATACATTTCAATGAGAAGTATCCTTCATAGTGCTTATTTTTGTAAGAAAAGGAACATCATGCAGGAAGGAATGTACTTGACCATCAGTGAAAGCTTCTGGCTGTGCTATGGGTAGATGATAATCCAGGTCAGGATGTAATAGATAGCTCTCACAATTGTTCTACAAAAGCTGGTGACATGTATCAGCAAAGAACAGTTCATGAAAGTGGTGAATTTTGGTCTCTTCATCCCAAAGGTTTGTGTGCGTAAGAGTTGTTTCACATTTGGTATTTTAGTACCTTGATAATGTTTCGAGATCGCTGTTAGAGAGATATATATTTTTAATTATTTTCTTGTTTCCAGTGATGCAGTTGTCAAGGAAACAGAAATCCTTGTAATGCCTTTGTTCACTTTTTCAGAATCCACAGCTGGAGATGACTTGTATAGTTTTTATTATGTTATGAGTGTTTGACACACTCTTCGGCCTCAAAGGATTTTTTCAAAGGAGTATGTTTCTTTGAGTATAAATAGCACCATCCTCATCTCTGTAGGGTTTGATAAGCCATTGTTTCTTTCCTTCTGCACTAACAGGAACTAAATTCAGTAATGCTTTGGATTAGAATTTATCTTAACACTTGTATGAAGACTGACATTTGAGGAAAAGGGGGAGGTCAAAAATGCAGTGAACCTCTCAGCTTCTGGGTGAGATTTTTAGCTTTGTGATGTCATGAGTTTTTTTCCTCTTGGAAATTACTCCTGACTTAGGACCTCCTTAAGTAATGCAGGAGTGATACTCCCAGTGTTCTTGTGGGATTTTTGACATTTTTGACTGCTTTATGGCTGTGTGAGAGGATGTGGCTGTGGGGGAGAAGAGTGGGATGGATATTTCACAGTGTAGCTAGTACGCCTGTGTTCCCCCTCACCCCCACTAAAATAAATTGGGAATTATTGAAAGACAAACTTTGAAAATAAAAGCTCTTCCAAGAGCAGGGAAGTTACTAAAATACTGTCTGTATTTTGAGTCTGACTACAAATTCTCTTTAATTTCTTTCTCTGAAGCTTCTGCGGTGTCTTTTATTCAGCTGCTTAGCATGATTAAGCCTTGAGGAAAAAACACTGAGGCCTTCTGTGAAATTTGGTTGACACTGATCAACAGGTGCAAAGTGGCCACAGGTGAGATGCACAGGATAACATGGTTGTTGTAACAGTATTTCACAAACCCTTTTTCTGTGGAAATCCAAAAGCATGGAGACTGACTTCTAAATATCCTTAAAAGTGATGTGGAAGAAAGGATTCTGTTCTCTCATGTTACCTAAAAAGAGTTTTGGTGACTTGTATCATTATTTGCAGAAGTATGAGGAATTTAAAGTGTTTATCTGACTTTCTTCTTAGCAGCCCATCTGTCCCAAATGGGTGAGCTCTGCACTTCCTTTCTGCTGGGAGCTCTTCCAGTTGTTTACTGTGTCTCTGAAGTAGCAGAGGAGGAAGCAACTTTGTGCTCCTCCCAGCACAGCCAGCCTGCTAGGGAAAAGAGTCAGGGCTGGAGATGTCAGTGGAGCAGTGGCTCTAATGAAGCTGAGCTGGAAATGTCCTAAGGTCAGCTCTCCAATTACACCCAGGGTCTGTGTGGGCAGCTGCTGTGCTGAGATGGGAGAGATGTATGATGGTGTTAGCCCAATTCTGGGTGTGGCAGTAAGATTGCTGGTGAAAAAGTCAAGATTTTGGTACTTGGGGAAAAAAATGAGCTAGAGAAGTTTTAACTTCTTAAGTGACTGTAATGTATTATGGGAGTTTCATTTTTTTGGTAACAGTTTAGAAATTCTGAATATTTTTGCTGTTTGAAAATATAAATAACATCAATTTAACTTTGCTTCTTTTCTAGAATCTGGCTTTATAGCTGCATCTTGCATACTGCTATATATTAAAAAAATCTGCTAACAAAGCCACAAGGCATCTTATGACTTTGATTCCTTACCCTTCTTGGTTTGTCAATGTTGTCAAGGAAACAACTTTTTGAGAAATTTTGCTCTACTTTTTCAGGTTCTATAGAGAGATTACTTGTGTAGGATTTATCTGGCATTAGGGCTAGAAAGAGTTTTCCTGAAGTTTCTATTCTTTTCGGTATGTTCATGTCCTTGCTTTTTTTAAAGCAGATTTTATTTTTAGCGTGTGTCATATAGCTGCATCTTTAAGGTCATGGTACCAGTGAATGTAGCAAGGATTTCTCACACTTGATCTTTGGATGAAGCCTCATAGAAAGAATTTAATTGACATCTTTGCTATATTGTGTTTTTATCTTCTTTTCTTCTTTGTTAGGTTCGGGATGAATGCACAGAGATGGTATTTCATGTTTGGTCTCAGATGTTTATTATTTTTTATCTATATTACAGTCTTACAAGTTGTGAGTTCTACAGTATTTCACTAACAAGCTACCAAATGGCCTCATATCTATCTCTACAAGGCCTTTTAAGGAAAAACTATCTAATTGAGCAATTACACCTAAATTATTTTTACTTTTAACCCAATAACTAATCACCTGCGTTGCGCAATGCAGCCTTTTCTAACCAATTACAAAATACCACCCAAACTTACAAAGAAGAATTAGCCACTGCCCTAAAACTTCCACCTTGCTTTATATATATTGCTATATTCTAAAACCTTAAACCCTCAGTTTTCCACCCTGTGATATTACACACTTCTGTTCAAACTACACATCCATAATCCTAGTGCTATCAATCAATTTTGGAAGCCTTCTCCATGGCCTCAGGTCAAATGTAGTATTCTCTTGAGGGTCTGTGCCTTTCAACACAGAAAGTTTAAAATTCTCAGCATCCAGAGCACCAACATTGCTATATATTTATTCTATAAAAACAACTGTTAGTTATAAATTTCCTTTAAATTACATGAGAAAGAAGCATTAGAAAACCCATTGTTCATCAAAGAACGTTGCTTCATTACTATGGAAGTAATGACTTACTGTCCTTTATCATACATATCATGTTTCATTGCAGTAATCATCTCTCTTCAAACAAATAACATTTTGTGGCTGGTATGGAATTGTGTTGCATTTGTCTTCAGCTCGTGTGTGCTGGGTGACAGGCTGGTTAGATTGTTAAGGCTGATCTTTACCTTCACTCTGCTTGTGGAGGCTTTATTTTATATTCTTTTTAATAAAACTGCTGTTTTCTTCTAGGACATACATGAAAATGTTATAAAAACCTTTGCCTTTCTCTTCAGTTGGTTGATGGATTAAGAACACTGGGCATAATAGTGAAGACTTCATGTGCTTGTGTTTTGTGCATGTGCCAGCTGTGTAACACCTTGCTTCCTGAAGTCAGAATTAGGAATCTGTCCTTTTCTCTGGTGTCCTTGCCTCTTCCAAATTATAATTTACTTTTTAAAAGAATTTTTCTCATTCTGAACGTTGTGACTAGTGCATGGAATTTTGTATTTTTATCTACTAAGGGAGGGACATAACTGGTTTTCTATGGAAAGGATGGGAGTTAGGGGTGCAGGTGGTTAGGGCTGACACAGTCATATAAACATGTTAAAGCTAGCACTATGTTAACAATGCAGAAGAAATTAAAATTAATTAGGTAGTTCAATCTTACTCTGCATGCTGGTACTGAAATGGTGCTAGTTAAAATGTCCTCATTTCTAGCAAAACACATAGCTGCTTGACATAATTAATCGTTTATTTCCATAATTAAATAACTAGTTTTCATGTTTAATACTGGGTTATGTCACTGACATCAGTGGGTTTAGGATTGCATCTATATTTTTCAGAGAAGAGGATCTTTAATACTTTGTTTTGATTTTTTTTGTTTTTCTCTTTGGTTTTGTTTGTGTTTTGTTTTGTTTTTTTTTTTTCCCCAAATTATTAACATTTTCAATAGCCTTGGGAATAATGACTGGTTTATTTTGTAGTTGAAAGAATGAAGTTGTAAAGAAAATGTAACTAGCCCAGGCTGACTGATATATGCAAGATTCATTAAAGCTCAGATTTTCAGATAGCTGTTCTAAATCACTAACTGTGTACTGCCTCTCAGACATTACCTCAAATCAGAGTGGGCAGGAAGACTGCAAAAACTACTTTCTTAAAATAAGAAAATCACCTGGTTAACATTGGGGATGGACAGAATTTGCCTGTAAATTTGGATTAGGTAATTTCTTCCAAATAGAAATTAATCCCCGAGTACAACTCTCCACCATTATTTTTAGACCTGCTGCAGTGATGGGTTACTCTGTGCCATTGCACAAACACTCTGTCACTGGGTGCAGAGTTGGCAGTGCCCAGCTCTGTTGTGCTGATGAGCAGCCACCACTCACCTGGGGGCTGGGTCACCAGAACTTGTCCATAGCTGTTGTCCCTGCTGTGCCAGGTGCTCCCAGTGGATAATGTACAAGAATAAGACAGGTTTAATTGCTCCTTTTCGTTTGTTTTGTTTGTACTTTGTTTTATTGACTGTATGAAGAAGATGGTGTCTGATGGTATCTGATTTTATATATGTACATACATCAGTATAAAGCTGAAAAGCACCTGAGTATCCTTAGCTGATTGGCAGTTTTATATTAAAAAAGTATGATAGTTTTGAGGTACAGTACAAACAGCTATGATTTGAATTTCGATAGCTACTGTTTAACTGAAGCTTAAGGAAAAAATTCTATAGAACTAAAAGGAGTTGGTCTATGGTGGTTTTCCCCCTCCTGTTTTCAGAAATAAGTCACAGGTCAGCAGGAGTAGACAGTGTTTCAGAAGCTGGGAGTGCAGTTGCTAAGACTTGTGTTCTGAATAGAGCAGTGCTTCTTATGCCAATTGTGGATGCTCCAAATCTGTGGGATGCAAGTGTCTGTGGGATGTGCTTGTAAAAGTAGCCAGTGCTTCCTTACCTGTAGGAACTGAGGACACTTAAGGCAATTTGCCTCCAAAATGCTGTAAGTCTGAAATGGAGGTGTCTAGCACTTATGAGGAATCCCTGCTTTTAGTAGAGCATAAATGTTTGTGACTTGAAGAAGTGATTGATGCTAATGAATATGATTCATAGAGATGAAGGGGAAACCAGATTATTTAATAAATGGCTATAGTAATTTAGCTAATTATCTCCTGGAGAGCTGCAATACATTTAAAGTTCTCCTTTGCCTGCTGGTAAGATCTTGATTGCTGAAGTGTTTTCTGGGCACGAGTACTGTCTGCTAGTAACCACAAGTGGGTTTGTGCTTGTAGGTGTTGTGAGCACATGTGTTATTCTTAACATGCTACAACATGCACTGCACTGCATTCCGAAGTTGATGAGAAGCTGCCAAATTTATGCCATGTTCTTCTCCCACGTAGGGGCAGCAGTAGAGAATTTAGTGGTTTAAAAGTAATTCTTAATAGCTACCTGTCTTTAAATGTATGTTTCTCTTGAATTACTTGAATATGTGCGTCAAAACTGCTCTGCTTGAACCGTGTCATCCCAAATGCGCCCACTGCTGTGTGTGAAATAGCTAATGTATCTAAAGTAAGTTTTTGTGGATATGTAGTGTACAGCAGGCGTGGGGATTTAAGTATCTTTGCTATACTTAGCTTTGTCTTATGCTAAGATAATTTTGATTTTTCATATTTTTGAACAAACGATAGATTGAATCACTAGCTTATTTATAAGGATATTGTAACTTCTTTTCACTTCTGTGTTTTCCAGGAACTTGCCATTTGAGGAACATCCACAGGGTTAGACATAGTGCAGTGATTAGTCACAAAACACTTAAAGGTTAACTGCAAACTAGATGGGAATTCTTCACTTTGTTTTGGTGTGTGTGGGAAGTCACTCTCCTGCACTGTCTGCCCAGCATGAATGTACAATTGCTATTTTGTAGCTACAGAAGAACCTAGTCACTCTCATAACTTTTAGCTGGCTGAGAACGTGATCTACATGAGCATATTCCTTACAGTCAATGGTTTATGAAAAACTTGTGGTTAGCTTCAGGCGTAGTTGTCCCAGAATCTTTCTGCACAATAAAGAACGCGCTGTGTTAAAAGATGATGATTGATGGCACGGCAGAAACACTTTGCTTTTGAGAAGGATAGAGTCCTCCATAACTGATGATTTTAAATATCTGGATGTATATACTTACTTATAAATTGCTTTTTTTGTGAGCATTGCGTATAATGTAAAGGTTGCCTGTCTTCAGAGTAAAAAATAGTGGTTCTCTTTTCATTTTCCTGTTTTCTCTCTTTTCTTTCTTTGTCAGCTTGCTGTGTTACTCAGCATTTGGTAAGCCCATCTCTCTTGTAAATAGTGGGAATTAGCTAAAAAAGATTGATTGGTACAGATGACTAAAACATCAAACAAAGTCTCTGTTGGTGTGAATCTTGCTTTTTGGTCTGACTTTGCTCAACTATTCTTGAGACTATTTGATGTTTTGGCTGCGAATTTCTGATTTTTCATTTGGGCTACCTAATATGTAGGGTGTTAACTTCTAGGCTTCTTTGGTACAAAACAGCAATAATTCAGAGGATGCTTAATTTGGATTTTAGAATGGTTTGAGAATACAGCATACAATAATCTATGTGTTATGGTGTATATGGTCTAATACCATCATGCTAGCTCTGTAGAGCAGATTAATTCAATTTAAAAACATGTTTTAAGCTGTTGCTTTCCTCTTAATTTGCTGTAAATTCAGTGATGAGCATAAGAAACATAGATATTTATTCCCCTAAAATGTCTGAAGACATTATTTTGTCATACTTACAAATATAATAGGAGAAAATACTAATGGCATTGTTTTGCTTTTTACTTATTCCTTCTATTCCTTGGTTGTTTTGCTATAAAAAGCAGTAACTCACTGCTCTGGGGAATTTAAAATGTCCAGTAGCTTTGAGGATGTGCACTGGAGCAGTTGGCCTTCAATTAATGCCAGTTTGGCAACCTGGTTTGCCTTAGGGCTAACCTGTTATGCTTGGTGGTAGTAATGTTAGTGTAGTAGTACTTAGTGTAACCTCTAACAGCCTATTTTGTTTTGCTGACAACTTTATATGGGAACAGAATACTTCCTCATGACACTTGCTAAAGGTCGCTGCTAAACGACTGTAAGAAAGTGTTTCAACAGCATTTTGGTGTTCTTGCACAGAATAAGGAAAGGGAAAGGAAGATCTACAGTTTTACTCTTCTCCTGTATTTCTTCTTTTGGATAATCCTAAGCAGGTTTCTTCTCTGAAACATGCTTTGAGCACTTGGAAGAGAACTACAATTATGATTTTATTGATTAGTTAGGTTGAAGGTCACTTTTATCTGAACTCACGTCTTTAGTAGGAGTGCAGCAACGTGTTCATAATTCTCACATTGTTCATCTGCGGAGACTGTAGGACATTTTCTTTTCTTCTTGTTTCCTTAGTCTATTTATAGTTCAGGGAAACAGATATTGGGGAAGGTGGGCAACATGTAGATCTCTTGAGGAGGTTCTTCACAAGCCTGGATTTGGTTATATGAGATGTATGCTTGGGGTCAGGTGTTCTCCTTTCACTGCTGAGAATGGACCAACACTTTCAGGAGGATGACACTCTCCTGAGGGAAGTGCAGCTGGCTGCTGGTGTGAGCAGGGTCTGACTGGGGTAATGACCTGTGGCACAGAGTGTCTCATCCCCTCTGCCCTCCTGGCAGTTGGCATTGCCTGTGCTTGTGATGGGCTTTGAAGTAGAACAGTAAATCTACACTTCATGCAGCCAGGCAGCAGCAGCAACTGGCTTTTAGACAAGGTCAGGAGTTTCTTGGCACTATGCACTCTAAGAACATTTCATTTTTCTTTTTTTAGAAAGATTTTGCCTCATTTTTCTCTTCAAACATAATCCTTTATAAAAGTTTGATTAGGAAAGAGTTTTCTGTCATAGAATAAAACTGCTATTCAAACTGGGTTGAGAGATACAGACCAGTAGGACATCCTTAGAGTACGTAATTATTCACACTGTTGTTTTGACAGATTAAAAATCCTCTATGTCAAGTAATTGGAGAGCAGTAGAGTAAATTTAACCTTTTGTACTTTAGAACGCTGTCTAAATGTTTCTTCTCCATCTTGGAGCACATTATTCATTAATCTCTTTTCTAGTGGAAAGAAGCTGTCTTTACTCTTAAAAGAACAAAGGACAAAACACCAAGTCATGACTCTTCTGACATTCTGTTCTTGGGGTAGTTTTTTTTCCTATTTTCAGAGTTTATTTCTCCAAGAAGGTCTTGATCAAGACCAAGATCAGAGTTGATGATCAAAGACTCCTTCTGCCTCTGAAGACAGTAATGGTTAAAACTTTTTTGCCAACAGAATGAAGTCAGTGCATTTTCCAATTTTCACATTATACATTGTATTTCATCCCCGAATTTTTCTTTTTGTAGAGAAATGCATCTAGCTATAAAGAAGATGGACGGAAGTATGCAACCTAACATGAATAGTATCCTCAGTATGTTCATTGGGGGTACCCTTGACTTGATGATGAGTATTTTCAGTCAAGTATGGTTCATATGTCTTCTGATCTTGAGTTCAGTTAAGGAAACTCAGAAATTTTTCATTTTATTTCCATCTGATGGTTATAGGAATTAATTTTTAATGGTCCCTTCTGAGAAAACAATCAGAATTAGTGTTTTTTTTTAATCCTCAGTATTTGCCTGAAGGAGAGTTTCTTATCAAAAGCCATGTACTGGCATTTGAATACATATCCCAATATTAGCACGTAAGCAAAGGTATGCAATTTTCCTGAGCAACAAAATACTTGATTACAGGTCTAATGATAGTTTAAGGGGTGTTTTCAGATGTGCTGAAATCAAGGACTTGAAGCAGATGAACTTAATTATCTTTGTGAATATTCACAATCACATTATGTGCTTTAAATGTCACATTTGGAAATAGTGCCTCATCGCTAGTTAATTAACAATAATTACTCAAGGTAGTACTTATGTGTCTGGAATCTCTTACCTACTGTGAAAAATGTATTTTGCTTCTAAAGGTTTCTCAGTAAAAAAATCCAGATTTTATTTAAATAATTCTGAATGTGTTGCAGTTGCTTAGGCCCTCTGTACTCTTTACCTGTACCACTGCAGCATAGATAATCAGTTATTTAATTCCATTTGGTTTTTAACACCTGAACTGTGATGTGTATAATATTTTTTTTTAAAAAAAGCAATCAGTTGATTTTTTTTTCCCTTGGCAGCATAAGAAAAGAGAAGCAGTAGCAAATTAGACTGGCAGGCTAGATCCATCATGAGGTGTTACAAAGGTGTGTTGACATCTTCAGCTAAAGAAATATGGCTCATGATAATACCAGAAGGGGTTTTTTTCAGTCATTGCACTTATGCTCTGTATGCTTTTCTCTCTCTAAGGATGTTTTTTCTTGGCAGAGAGCATTCCACAGCCCAAGACAGCTTACACTGCAACCAAAAAAAACCCCTCATAGGTTCTCGAAAATCTTCCCTATATTCTAGTTTCCAGGTTCCCTCCATCTTTCTTCTCTGCTTTTCAGGTAGAAATTCAGTTGAAGTATCCAAGGATTCTCTTCAAGGTTTTTCCATCAAAATAAATTTTTCTTCAGTAGTGAATCTTTCTTTTGACTTGTTTCAGCAGTGCACTTTATGTGTGCTTATGTGTATATGTGTATGTATATTAAAAATATATATTTAAAATATATATTTAAAAAAACCTAAAATTAGCAAAAAATTTCTATTTTCAACTAATTTTACTTTCAAACTGCATATTCCCTTTGCCGACACCTTTCATTAACCTTTGTGAATGGAGAGTCCATTGAAATCCTGGTAATAACCTGTAGCTTACATTTCAGAATAATATTTTTCTATATAGTACATGAAATACTGTAAAGTTTTTAATTCAGGACAGTACTTATAACATGCTAAGCAGATATGTGGTCTCTCAGACATCAATTTCAAGCTAGTTTGGAGAACAAGAAGAAAAGCTCCTAAATTTTAGAAATAGTCATGAAGATTAATTAAATTAATGATCTGTGCTTTGTGCAGTGGGAGTGGAGGTAACTGCACGTACATGAAGGCATAACCAAGGGGAGTGATGATTTTTTCAAGTAGTAAAAATGTTTCAGTGATGGCAACACAAATGGAGGAGACACTGAGTAACAGGAAGATAAAATAATAAAGTGAATCTGGGTCTTCAACATGAGTGAAAATAGTGTTGGAATTGGTAAGGACTTAATTGGGGAAACTTCTCAAAGATAATTTTTCGTCTGTAGAATGGCTTGGAGAAAAAAAGATTTTTACAAGCACCCGGTTTTGATTTTAAGTATTTAGGTAATGTCATAGACTCACTCATTCTAACTGAATGGTCTGCTAATGATGTCAGAAAGCTTTCACTCGTGTGTCTGCTATGCCAAATGGGTTGAAGCAAAACATTTTTTACTTACTTTTTTCTCCTGCCATTATACATGAAGGGCTATTTTCTTCTTTGAGAAATCTGCTCTTGAGTATCTCAGTACAGAGTCTGGATTACAAAAAACTCGATATTCAGCTGCTGACATTCCTTGTTTATTTTAGAAATTGTTCACATTTATGTGCCTAAATAGATATAAATACTCTTGAAAAATTTGGTCAAAACTGGTCACTAATCTCTTTAAATCTGTGCTAATATATAGTAGCCTACAATGCTAGTAGAATTTTCAAGTAAGCCAAACCCCAAATATTTGCATTAACTTCTAATTTTGAAATTCTTCATTCTGTAAGTGTGCAGTGGAAGTGAAATAAATGCAATGAAATGTTTCTAGGTGAAGTAACACTTCCTGTAGGAGTGCTGTAGCTCTGCTGCAGTGCGAAGTGCTGAACCCAAGGCTGCATTGTTTAAAGGTTTATGGTGCAGTGGGGCCAAGGAGCTGAGCACTCTGGGACCTGTGGTGGACCTTTGGGTTTATGTGCAAGTCTCAGGGCTCTGCTGCCCAGAGCAGTCGAGCCAGCTTGGGTGTCAAAGTGGTGCTGGTGTGGTGCTCTGCTGGGATGCACAGGCATTTCTCTGGGCTGATCTAACTGGGATTTCTCACGGTCCCACTGCACCGCTGTGCTGATCAAATAGGTTTGCACTATGGGAATGTAATCAGAGGCAGCCCCTACTGATGGAACACCACAGTTATGCATTATTGCTTGCTAAATGAGGTGTGTTCATCAGGCTTTAGAACAAAACAGGGCAGGGCAGTGGTGTGTATTTTACAAGAATCTAAATATTACGTTTACTTCTCTAGTTAAAAATAACTTAATTGGGTCCTGTGTAAATGCCAGGCAATGTTTGCAGGTGTCAGTGTGTTCATATCTGCTCCTTGATAGCTCTGTTGTTAATTCATAGTTTCAAGTCAATATCCTCATAGGAGAAAGTTAGCTTTTAATCTGGTCCTAGGTTTTTAGCAGGAGCTATTATTTTCATTTCCACTTGCAAAGGCATGCTCTTACACCAGCTGTAAAATGAAAGTTTGTGATACAATCTCCATAATATGACAAAATCGCAACAAATATGCAAGCTTGTTACCTAATTTCTAAAGTATTGCTGGAAAGCATAGTAGATACTTTTAGAAGTAAAGTTCTGAGTATTTATAGATGCTTCCACCCACACTTGTGTAGCAGGACTTCTCATTTGAGGTGTACTCCTAGTTAAATTTACAGAGTCAGTTACATCTGGAAACTAGCTTTGAAACATTTGGAGGACAGTAATAATCTCTCTTTGAGGTACAGCTTCTTGTGTCTTAAATTGCTGTAGTTTTTCTTCAGCCTGTGATGTCTAGGTAAACCAAGTACAAAATTTTTATATGCTTATTGGCTTTAAAAAAATCCTGTATTTTTGAAATGAATATTGTGTCTGTGTTTAATGTTTTTGAATTTATTGTTAAAATAAACAGCCCCTGGCCTATTAATAAAGAAAAACCTATTTACCAAAGTCTTGTGCAGGATGTGAAAAAAGTAAGTAGTTGTTCTTTTAAGGTTATTTTTTGAATCTTAACATTTGATGCAAACTGTTGTGCTTTGTATTGATGAAGTACATAATCAAAGATCTCTTGTTCAACTTCAGGTGGGCTGTATCCCTGTACTACATTGTAGGAATGTAAGTGAGCATTGAAAACCCTCTGCTGACTAGATGTACATTAGATTTGCAAATTACCGACCAGTGCCCTTTGGGACAAAGCTCTTCATGAAATCATTGTCAATAGCTTTCTGTTGGGTTGACTTATGGAATAGGTTGTTCTTCAAGATTTCACAGGAGAGAGATTAAATGTTATAAAGTACAAAGTACAGAAACTCCGTAGGGCAATCTAAATGATGTTATAGGAACTGAGCTATATTACAAAGAATATTAAACATATTTGCAGTCTTCTGTTATTTGTCACATGAGTGGCAGTCCCCTTTTTGTCTGGTGGATTGCATAGATAAGGAAAGGAGAAATAACAAAAGCTAATCAGTTTTGTTTTATGTAAAGCTATTAATATGTAGATACTTGAGTTCCCTAAAAGAAAAAATAAAAATCTGAGTATTCTAATGATGTGTGTTGATGCTGTCTAAATTGCTTGGTGAAGAGGAGCTGCTGTATTCACTTCATTTGAAAAAGGAATATACTTGAAAATAGCATGACACAGCTAATGTTGTTTATCTGTGCTAAAATTAGTGTGAATTAGTCAAGGTTCAGTGTACCCGAGACAGCTGGAGTAATGCTGATGGGGGAAACAAACCCAAACCATCCCCCTCTTTAGTGTAGAGACACATGGATCTGTAGGGTGGAAATGGGTGTAATGGCCAACATGCTGGAGATAAATGTGGAAGTGAAATATATTTGTTATGAGCAACATAACAGGTGGGGAAGCTGGAAGGGAGGGTGGAGCTACTGCTGGTACAGTAAACATGACATGTGACAAACCCTGCGCTGTGCCTGGCCCCAAGTCAGGGCTGAGGCTGAGTTGTGGTGATGGCTGTGCTGAGTAAAGAAAACTGAACTGTTCTGTGTGCTTGGAGGAGAGCTAAAAAAAAAAAAAATTAAAATACACAAGTTGTTTTATAACTTTTCCAGATAATTGCATCAGAGCAGGATTTTTTCTACTACATTCAAAAGTCAGGAATTTGCTGAGGGTTAATGTGTGTGCGCTGCTGCACACGAGATGGCCATCCCCATCTGTGGGGCAAACTGTTTTGTTTGAGTCAGCAGATCTTATGGGAGAAATCCTGATGTGTTTGAGGCATCTGCCTCCTAGGCTCCTTGTGAGTGGCCAGGAAATGCAAATATCCTTAATATAATAAATCATGAATCTCACTGTTACTCATTCTTTGATGCTCCTCAGCCTCCAAGGCTTAACAGTATTTTTACAGACTTCATACTAGATAAAATCTACCTTCACACAGCCAGTGGAGACCCACCTGAGCAGGAATTCCTGTGGCAGAGATTTGGACCTTGTTGAGATCTCACTGTGAGGAATTAACATTGAGGATTATGGTTGGCAGCTTTGTGTTAGGAGCTGTCTGGAGGCTCTTCAATTTACACGGGAAGCAGCACTTCCCATTCGCATGCAGCAATTCCATGTGTGTGTTAGAAGGCAGAACAGTCACAACACAGTGAACAGTTTGTTCCAGGGGAAGCAGGAGACCAAACTTCTCACTGAGAGACCTTTGTCACTTGGACCATAAACTTCTTGTAGTAAAGCAGAATCTTTTCCTCAAGAAAAATTGGAATAATTCTCAGTCTGGGTGACCCTAGTATAACTAGAGCAAGTGGAGGTTCCTATATTGTACATCCATCCTGCTAAATAACATCTTACGCAGAAAAATCTTTATTGTATGTAATCAGATGGGCAGCTCTTGCCACAGTGGTGTGGAGTTTTTGTTTCCTGTGTACAGAATTCTGTTTTATTTGTCTTGTCCCCCCTTTGCCAATTGAAAATGTCAGTATTTTATCTTCTTCCATTAGTGTTTTCTTAAAATCATTTTATCGGATGCTGGCAGCTCGAAGTGTACTTTTGATTGGGTTTTTATTTTCCTGTTAATGGGAAAACCACCCAAATGAAGCTTCACAACTAACAATTATGGAACCTTCGTTGGGGAAAGGGCTGCTGAGTTTCTGTGGGAGGGGAGATTAAAATAAAACACCAAATAATTGGAAATGTGTTTCATAGGCATGGTTGGCATGAAGCTGATGTAGTGCTTGTACTTAACCTTTGCTGGATTTTCTAGGATTAAAGCTTTTTGGCATGTGTGCAAATCAGTTTTCATGCCACTGAGTAGTTTCTGGTAGTAGTGCCAACTCATATGCCACAAGTATTATAACTTTAAATGCTTCTCTCTGAATAAAGCCCCCTACAAACTTAGAACTATCTTATGTCTAATATACTGGGTTATTTTTGGGTTTAGTTTGATTTAGTTTCTGGGGGTTTTGTTTGTTTGTTTGGGTTTTTTTTTTTTTTTTTTTGTAAAAGAGAAGATTATCCACCTCATTGATTTGATTAATACACTTGTGACATTTTAATATTGATTTTTTTTAAGGGAAAAATAACAAATTAAACTTTATGCTGGCTGTCTCAGCTAATTGAATTTATCATATTTTTCTACTTTCCATTCTCCTTGTTTCTGCAGTAATAATAAGCTATGCAAATACAAATTCTTATTCTCTTATTCAGATATTAAAGGAATAATAAAGTTGGTTCTTCCCTTCAGATTAGTAAGATAATTGCATTTTGAGTTACAACTGCTGCAAGAAGAAAGCTAGTGGAAATCTGTAAATGTTCAAATGACAGCATTGATATTTACTTCTTACACCATGTCTAGATTAGGAAGCGGGATGTCATTTAAAATATGTTCCTTAGAACACTTTAAACATTCCTGAAACAAGTGTTCAACACATCTGAAAATGTGTTAGCTTTATCTAGCTATACAGAATCCTGCAGAAAAACTCTTTTTTGGGACAGTTGGTTTAAAAATTAATCTGGTATATCCAAGATATTGTCACTCATCGTCCATATAACAATCTGAACATCTATTTGCATCCTTCATAACTGCTTGAAAATAAGTTTATTAGCACTTGAAGGTTATACACAAAGTGACCTTAGCTCACAGGTTTTTTTTTTAACTTAATTTAGTTTTCACATGGTTTAACTGCAGGTTTAGACAAAAGAGTTCAAGTGATCTCTTTCGTAGTTCTTTCAACAAATTTTGCTTTGTACTACAACAGTATTATTTAGCTCAATATTTTGAGAAGACATGGATTGAAACAAGCATAAAATATTCTAAATATTCCTGTAGTTACTTTAGGAATTTATATATATTACATGGAAGATCAGGTTTTTTGTAAGTCATGCAATGACTTGAGAGGCTTAGGCACACCTAGCAGTTCTAATGCTTGGCTATTTATTGCTTCCCTTCCTGGCGTTCTCTTGTCTCAGTTCTATGAACAAAAGAATGCACCTCTTTTTGTGGCCCCTTAGTGCTTTGTGTTAGAGATAAGCAAGGGGCACTTCTAGCTCTTGCAATCCTGCCCAAAGCTGCACCTCATCCAGCTGGGGAATCTGAAGAGGGAGTAATAGCAGGAGATACCTCTTTATAAGATACCTTTTCCATGAGACTGTTTCTGTCCTCTGGCCCATTGATTTTCAAAGAACCTTTTAAAGTACAGATCAGAGCCTGCTTTGAAAACTAGAAAAGACATTTTATGTAGATAGTTTGGGGCTTCCTTCTCTACTGTATTTGTTAGGAATTGCATGTTAGAAGATACGGCATATTATCTTTTAGACCAGAATTCAGTTCTGCAGTTAAAAAATGAAGTAAAAAACCGAATCAGTTTTGTCTCCTTGAGACACATCAGGCAGCAGTGCTGTTCCAAAAAGGGGACAGGAGAGGCTCATGTCTTTTCAGCTTCAGAAGTCTGTGGAGCAGCCTGAGTGTGCTGTGGAATGGAACAGAGTCTATTCTAGTCAAAGCATGGTAATTTCTTCATGCATCCTGTAACTCAGTACTATCCCACATCATCCTTGAACAGGGCTGTTTCTTAAATGCCACTTTTATATTTATAGGAATTGACAAGTATTAAATGATTTCTTACCATAGTTCTTTAGGAGCCATTGACGGAGGAGGTTGGTAACACAACTTGGCACAACTTGGCTAAATTGAGGGGGAAGAATTCTTTCAGTATGGATGTTATGTTGGAATGAACATGGATCCATCCATTTAAAAAGTTTTTAATTCTGTTATACATGCTCCAGAAAATTTCTTGTTTAGTATTCTTGACTGGCTCTGCTGTAGTTCCTCTATGCATGCAAATTCAAAATGCATACAACTTAATTCCTCACTTGCTTCCAACCTCTAATTTATCACAATTGAATCATTGTTCTCAGGTTCACTGTGCAATTACTGACTGCCTGCTTGAATAGATGCACCTTTCTCTTTCTAAAAGTCAGGCTGCTGGATTTTCTTTTCTGCAATCTAAATTGGAGGCAAGTACACCATAGATAATCATAGCATGGCAATGAAAGAGATGTGCTCAATTCCTAATTTATCAGTCTTGGCGTGCTTGATGAGTTCTCATATTATTTTGGTTACTCTGCTTATGTTACAGTGTCTTTTTTTTCGGGAATGAATCCCTAGTTTGTATGATCAGTAAGATAAAGCTTTCTTTTGTGCCTTATGAGCTGGTTGATAGTGCTGCAGGCCCCAGAGCATTATTCTGTGACTGCTGAGCACTTGAGTATCAAGTGCTTACCCTCTCCTGCTTCCTACTGTGACTTACCAAGAGAGTTTTTATCTTCAACCCAAACTACTTTGTTTTCCAAGGCTGTTTTCCTGAAAGCAGAAAATAGGATCTGGGAACATATCTATAATAGATCTCATCTCTTATATTGTGTAGTTGCTTATGTGCTTTGTGAACTCCTAATCTCAAGGGCAAGGAGTTCTGGTTATGTTAACTCAAATACATGTTACAGTATTTTCATAGCATTTCTAGGCTTTTCAAGAAAGCAAACAACTTCTGAAGCCTTTCTTTCCAAATACTATGGAGAATGAGAAAGAGCAATTGAATTACAATGTGCCTCAGAGAAAGTAAAAGGAAAATTGCTTTTGTAAAGAAATCACTAGTGTAATTTTGTCACTTTGCTGTTTGTACCTGCCGTTTTGGCCCCATATATTAATCCTAGCAGGTAACTATGTAATCGCCATACTTTCTCTAATGGGAGAGGAAATGAAACGAAAACAATTTATGGAAAAGAAATGGAAATGTAGAATTATAAATAGTGAAGCATGGAAGAGTAAGAAATACTAGTGCAAGATTAATCAGTTTGATAAATTAAAGCCAATTTTAATAAAATTGGAAAAAATAGAATTAAAGTTTTCATGATACCTTTATGCCAAAAATTAATATTGGCTGTTTATTTCTTTCAAATACTGTTCAATTAAATAGTTAATAATTGTAGATTTAGAGGAGGCAATATGATAATATGCACTATTTTTTCTAATAGTAGTTGCATATTTCATTGTTTTTGTGATTCTTATAGAGGGAAAGGATGGACTGGTTACTGTTTATAATGTGTAATACTGCTTGACTGTGTGGAAAAAAAAGTATTTTCAGAGTAGCAGGATGAAATGTGTGCTTTTAACTTTTTAGCTCAGCAATTAAAATCACAATGGTCATCACAAGATAAAAGAGCAACCTCAGGTTTAATGAGAATTCAGTATTTCATCTAGAAATAATACTGAGTTTCTGTGAGAGCTGAGTTTTGAAGTCAAGCTACAACACTTAAAGCAGTTGATCTCTTGGTAAAAATAATTTCGTATAGATGTGTCTTGCTTTGGCAGATGCATAATAATGTCCAGTCTTACAATACTCTGATAGGATCTGGAGTGTTTTCCCTTGTCATGAAATAGAGAAGATTCTCCATTTCTGCATATAACATGGTTAACATCTCTGTCACTTTGAGGCACAGCCTGGTGCTTGTTACCTGAGGCAGACACGTTTTGTTACAGCTGAGCATTTCACATAATGCCCACTGAAAACTGATGAAGCTGGGCAGGAGCAGGGGGGAGAAGCACTGGGCTGAACTGGGATCTGAGGGGGAAGGTGCTCATCTAAGTGCTTGTTTAACTCTTGGTCTTTTTTCCTCAAAAACTGGTTCTGTAATTAAAAGTTTACATTATTTGGCAGTAAACAAAATGAATTTCCTCAGTCAAAACTGGCTTGCCCATGCAACTCGAATTCCAGAAAGCATTGCAACACCACCATTACCTGGGCAAAAAAAGAGCTGGTGGAAAGTGAAACAGTGGAGAGAAATGTGTTACTTGGTAAATTGTCCCATGGTTGTGGTCAGTGGTCTCATCCACGAGAGTGGATCACTTGTTCCAACTCACATAATGGAGGGAAATGTGCAGCTTTAAGGATGTGCTATTTCCAATTATGTAGTTTCTTTAAATGAAGCATGAACTCAAAAGTGCTGTCGGACTTGCTTTACTTTACTTTCTTGTGAAAATTGAGTTTTTGTACTTAATCTCTGAAACATGACAGAAAATATTGGAAGCATGTACCACCTGTTTTGCCTTTCATCTTGATTCATTCATTAGCTTCCTTGTATTAAAAGCCCTCCAAGACATAATTAACCCTTTTCTGATACTGGGAAATTTGAAACAATCATTAAAACTCATTAAAAGAGAGAAACTTTCAAAAGCAGTGTAATATTAAAATTTCTCTGATTTTTTAAACTTGTGATTAGGGTAGAATACTAAGGGTATGGCCCTTTACTGGCTAGTCAAGTAATTAATGATAATTGGTTGCTTTGCATTGCAGAACTGTGCTTCATGATAGAAGATCTTTTGATAAAATAATTTTCTATAATGGAATGTTGTCTTCTGAGTATGCATTATGTAATGATACTGTCAGCAGGTCCTTTTTGTCCAGTAAGAAGAAAATATAATTGAAGATAAAAATTACCCATTACCCAATTACACATTACCCAAAGTCTCACTATTTTCTCCCTCTTCACATTTTAAGCTCAATAGGTATTATATTGTACAACCACAGGATATTTTATAATCCAGTTTCTACTGAAGAAGAACATTTATATGAAAATAGTTTGGATGTTTAGCCTTCTGTCACAGAACTGATCATACTGGATTTTTATATGGGTCCATTGTTACTAAACTTCTAATTTTATCTTAAAACTATGACAAAAAGAGAACCGTGAAAAGGATATGCTTTTCATTTTTGTCAACTGTACTTAGTAACTCAAGTCAAAGTAGTTGTATTTTCTAAAATATATTACTTGGCAACAAGTATCTGTATCTTTAAAAATTGCTTTTAAAATGTGAACAGGATTATTTATGTTCTGAAAATGCTACTTGTTACATACTTAAAAAAAACATTGGATAACTAGAAGGACTTTCAGAAGTTCTCAGCCTCAGCTTAGTTCTGTCCAGAAGAAAATGAAAAACGAGAGGACTTAGACCAGTCCTTAAAAATCTCCATGTAGCTGCATGATAATATTCTTATCTGCTTCCTCAGTGAAGTTAAGGTAAAATTCTACTTAAAATTACAAACCAAAAAAATGACCAAAGCCCAAAGATGTGAATATGACCAAAGACAAAGATGTGAAAGCTGTAATCTGCCAAGATTCTTCTTATTTGATGGAAAGCAAGATATGATAGAGACAAAAATTTGGAAGAAACGTGATTTAAAGGTAAAATGTATTTGGATACATCCCTGTGTGGAGTAGGACAGCATTATGAATGGGAAAATATAACATGAATTGAAAGCAATGTAGACATTTCAAGAAATAACAAAAGTAATAAAAATGTATTACTGATTTGTGGCTTGTTAATAAAATGTCCTAATTCTAAACAACCATGCAATTATTTCAAACCATTTTTTACAGCTTAGGTGACACAACTTCAGAATGCAAAGCTTTCTCAACTACAATGATTTGCTGTAGTGAATTATTATTGAAAAAATACTGTGATTCTTTGTAAAGGTGTCTTTATCCTTCTTTTTAAGGTATGGGATGCTGTAGATACAGGCTGCTGTTTAAAAACCTACTCCTGTCACTCCTGTGCTGTTCGAGCTGCCCAGTGGTCATCCTGTGGAAGAAGGATCCTCAGTGGGGGCTTTGATTCCATGCTGCATTTAACAGATGTAGAAACAGGTAAAGACCATGAAGAGTGCATTTTAGCAATTTTTTTATTGTGTACAGGTAACATGGGATCTTGCTAGCCTTATTCTTTCTTCTAAAATATAGACAAATCTGTAGACGAAGGTTAGAATTCTTGAAATGTGACCTTACTTAAAAAATGTATTTTGGCAATTAAGAGTAGTTGAAGTTTGAGAAAACTGAAATAACAATTTAACAATCACAATCACATGTAATTTCTGTTGTCAGATACTACACAGATAAATGGAATGAAATGTGTGTTCTTATGCTCTGTCACCGTCATTCATTAAACTGTTTGAACAGCCTCTTAAGGCTGACTTCAGTAACATTTATACAAATATTTAATTTAAACAGAGGCTTGTATCTCATTCTCTGTTGGGTTGAAGTTTGTGCTTGAAGTTAATTAGCTGATTTTTTTTTTTTCTGAATAGGACCTTAATTAGGAGTGTAGAAACTTAAATTCTGGTATGAAACCTTGAGACTGAACTTGTGTTGCTTTGATGCACTTTTGAATTTGATTTGGGATTTGATTGTTGTAACCTTTACAACTAATTTCCTGGATGCTGTGTCTCCTCATGTCTCCTTCACAAACTAAAGTGCTTCTGTCAGCTAAATTCCTTCTCTCCTTAATGTATGTCACCAACATCCAGCAGGATTTGCTGGGGCTGTGCATAATAGGACATCTCTGTGTGCATGTATGAATTAGAACCAAAATGGGACCTTGTCAAGGGAAGAGATGCAATTTTACATTTCCCACTTAGTTTATTTTTAAGTGTTTAACTTCTGCAAAGGTGCAATGTTTTTTGTAAGACAACAATAGAAATCCTTACAAAAATTACAAGCAGTTTTTGTCTAGGAGGATTTTCTTTTGCATAAAAGCAAGAACTACATTGTATGTGAATATCTGGAAAGCAGAAGTCCTGTTCAGATGAACTGGGAAAGTAGCCAAGAAAATTTTTAGATATTGTTCACATGAGAAAAAGGTTCTTTTTTAAGAATTAATTTTTCTCAACAATAATTCTACCAGAAGTATTTGAATTCAATGATGGCTGGAAGGGAGCTGTTGCAGTGTAGGAATGTAAAATATGTACAGAATACTGATGTTTTGAGACTATTCAACTTTTTTAATGGGGAAAGGAGCTTTATATACTTAGTATAATATTACATGAGGTTAATATACTAAGTCATTAATTTGTTAGGCTTCTACAGCAACCTTTCTAGTCTCACATATAACTGAATCTTACTAATCCAAGTGGATTTACTTTTGTCTGTAATGCTTAAAAATTCTAAACAGAATGGCTATGTCTGTAATGGGATTTATAGCAGCTGAATAGATTTTGTATGTCTGAGTCATTTTTCCTTACTCTGGGAAAAATCTCATAAAATCATAGGAAAAATTGCAAAGATACATAATTTAAATAATATACTTTAATTTCCAACATCTTTTCAGTTTAACTGTCCAGTAATGGGACAGAAGTCTGGATTAAGTTGATTATAGTGAATCATTTATACTTCTCTAGGAAATGGCAACAGTAGCAAAATGTATTTACTAAGTTTCAAAGCAGATAGGTTTGTAAATGGTTCTTTCCTTACTGACTTGTGAGTTATGTAGTGTTTCTAGCTACTTAAATAAATTGTATGTATAAAATAAATGCTTTTATACTTGGAAATACCAGATATTCATTACTGTCTTATTTAAAGAACACAGAATTCCTTGTAGTTCCCCTGGACTTCAGCTGTGATTGGACCTGACTTTCACACCTCATTTGGAAAAGCATAACACGAGCGATCAGAATTTTAGTCTGATTTCCTGTGTATGCAAGCCTGTTTCTGAGTTCCTTCCCTGTTGTAAAGTTACTCTTCTTTTCATACATTTCAGTCAGTTCTGTTCAGAGAGACAGGGCAAGCAGTTTCCTCTGGAATCCAAATCAATTTGATGTAAAAAGCCTCATTTCCATTTGAAAAACACTAAGGCATCTATAAGATTTTGATTTACATTAGTTCACTGAATCATTCATTCCTCCTCACTCTTCATCAGTGCTGAGATGATTTCTTCTTTGATTAACTTCAGATAGATTTTAGAACTATTCCTTCACAGAGGACTTTCATATACTTTTTTGGAATTCAGTCCTAATTACTTTCCATTGCTAGTGTGAACTAACTACCAATGTGTTTAAATGTAGTAAATGCATGCCAGTGGGATTTTATAAATAATAATGCTCTCTTTCAGGCTCTATGCTCTTGTATATTTTGTTCTGGTTCAACATTTTTCCAGTAGTTTCCTAAAATCTAATCTTTCTTGCCTTTGTTTTCAGTATACGTTTTATAAATTACATCTGTGTTATAAAAATTGCTACATGTCATTCACTAAAAGAAACCTAATGTCCTATATAGAATGACTTTAAAAGTTTAAAAAAGTTTGCAAATACAGCTTAGTATATGCATGGTATTGAGCTGCTGAATTGTGGGGGATTTTTTGTCATTTACTGTTGGTTTTCTGTTGGGAACATTAAATCAAAATTGTAGTCTGGCTAATTATTCTGGGTATGATGAAGGCTGGTTATGATATTTCTCAAAGGAATGTGCCAGCAATTTTTTGACAAACATCATTAGAATAAATTCTTTGGGAAATTTTCTTTCTGTGATTGGACTTCAGTTTGGGTATCCCATGTCCTAATATATTGCATCTTCTGGAGTGGTTTTTTTCAACCTTTATGATCTGAACAACATCAGAATAGAAGCAAACACTGAAATCTCATTAATCACGAAACAGAAGTTTTGTTGTTGGCAAAGAAATCCTGATATAAGGCTAGAAGACACATCCATGAAATCTTATCCTGCAATTTTACACCATCAAACCTCTTGCCCCTGTCAGCTGTATTTAATGAAAGTTCTTATATATAAAAAGATCTAAGATACTGCAAGCATAAAAAACGAGTTGATAGGAATCTCAGGAAGTTCAACAAGGACATGCATCTGGAATAGAGTAATCCTGTGCAACAGACCAGGCTGATGCTAAACTGGTTAAAAAGAAACTTCACAGACAAATACCTGGAGGTCCTGGTTCTGAAAATGAATCAGCAGTGTGCTCTTGTCATTCCGGGCCAGATTAGGAAGTATTTACCTGGTATGTAGAGAAAACGATACCAGATTCTTCTCAGAGATGTACACTGAAAGGATAAGAGGCAAAATAACAGTGTAGGAACTGTTCAGAGAAGTCTATACTTGGAGATACCCAGAACTTCAGTGGACAGACCCTTAAGTAATCTGCTGCACCTGGACCTAATTTGAGTAGGGATTCAGACTACATGATCCCTGGAGGTCCAACATACATGATACTGTGATGAAGAACAGGACAAGAGAAGAATTCAAATTAATGAGGTACAAGGAGTTCTCTTACCATAGTTTGGATAAGAGATAATAGATGTTGCTGTGTAACTCTTTTTTTAAATTCAATTTTTGTAGGTCATCATTTATTATCTTCAAGGGCCATCCTGTGCCTTAACACCAGGATATGAAGCTAAGACTCTCCACAAATATGATTTTCTTAAAAGCTGTTGTACACATTCAGTATGGGTCAGACCCAAAATATGCATAAAATTTTAAAGAAGTCAAGGTGATTCATGAGTCATTCACATGAGTGGTTTTGTGATTAGTTGCAGTTTGCATCAGGCAAGTTCAGTACTGCACTGTGGAGATGCATGAATATTGGTAGATCCAAAACCTGTAGATTTACTGCCTGTTACTGGTTAATATTTTTTTATTGTCCTATTTTATATATATTATTTCTTTATAAAAATAAAGCCTTTTGAATGGTTTCACAAATATGATAATAATGCAGCAGTCTGAGACTCCCTGGTTTTGTTTTTTCTCTAATAACACACAGTCATTTTCTATTATTGGTAGTTCAGACACGTTGTTATTTACAGAGTATTAAATAGTGCTATATTCAGAGAGTACTGAAAAAATGCTTTGACAACAATTCCAGGTCAAATACATTTGACATTTAACTTCTGTTAGGTCCAGATGCAGTGGAGGTGCTCTACCAACTTTGGAAGGGTAATTGTATTTTTAGAATTTATTTATAACTGTTTTATTTTTGGAATTCATGTTTTATTAATCAGTAGATTTTTCATTAGTCACAAATGAATTGGTATAATAGCATAGGCAGAACATTGGCTGGGTTTTTTACTATTTGCATATTGTAGATACTTTTCATTTCTTTAATATTATGACAGAGGGAATGTTCCAAGAAATTTTGGCACATTTCCTAAGTTGCCAAATGCTGCAGTTGTATTTTAGTTCATGGACTGAGCTTGCTTTCAAATATAATTTCCTCAGAGTTATAATGAGAGTTTCTTAATGGAACATTTTGTACCTACCAAGAGAATGGTTCAAATTTTCTTTTCTATATATTTTTTCTATTCTAATTTGATAGTCCTATAGATATAACATTACTATTTTTAATGTACTCGTATTTATTCATATAGGAGCTTTAGTTCTCTTGCCTAAACATCACCCCAGGAAAGCTGTGGCATTCCTCTGTTCCTCCTTTTTTCTCCCAGTACTATTTAGAGAGTATGTTTTAATATGCAGAAAGCTTTTATGTGACACCTCAGAAGAAAGCCCAGTTGACTGATATTGGTTTTGTTTGCTTGTTTATTTTTTTTCTTTTGAGTGTATGCAGGCCCCTTAGATGTGAGGTTGAAGGTTTCCCCCAAGATTCACCAGTTTTATGAAATATGTTGAACATAGTTTAGAGGTCGCTGTCCAGCTAGGAGGTAACAGCATTTTACTTTTTGTGCTCACTGGTGTAAAGCCTTGCTGAAACGTATTTATTCTGGGGACGTTTCAAAAGTTAAAAGAGAAAATTATTTAATATTTCAAACATCTTCACCTGCTGTGAATTTGTGAACCTGTAAGGAGAAAAATTAGAAAAAACATGTAGTCAATATAACTTTGGTTCTTGAAAAAATAAAAAGGCCATTTGTAAGCACACCAAGAATGCAGAAGTAACAGACGGCATTGATTTGTTAAGAACAAATGATGTCTAATCAATCTGATGTTTTCTCTCACTATTGTGCATGAGAGGGACTGTGACTGTAATGAAATATTTTTGTATATAATGTCTTATGTCATTTTCTTAACACAGAGGGAAATCCATTCTGTTAAGCAAGATTGCTTGTGTCCTTCTAAGTCTCAGGCTTCACTTTTGTTTACAATTAGAGTAAGGAAGGAAATGTTTCTGGTATGCAGGTAGGTGTGTGAACCTGAGGACCACTAAGCACAGTTACAGAAGCATGCTGTGCTGAGTAACTGTGCTGATGTTCTGTGAAAAATTCAGAATGTTAAATAGCCTTTAAAACGTTTTCTTTCATAGTTGAGCAGTTTCACAATAGGCTGCTCCATAAAGGAGCAGAAACATATATTGAAGATATTTTGACAGATTATTTTTCCATATTGTGCATGTTACTATTATGTTACTGGCAAGCCTTTAATGCTTGGAGAATTGAGGTAAAGCCTTTAAAGAACATAAAACACACTGCAAAAGATATAGTAGATATTGTTACTGAAATTGTGAATATTAAGGATTTAGAGAAATATTTGATTTTTGCTTTGGAACAACAACCCCTTAGAAAGGAGAATGATATGTGGTATGGATTTTCCCTCAATTAGCAAAAGATATTTTCAAAAGACCTAATTTTCTAGTCTATGAGTTGGTTATGATGCCTTTAGGAGCGAAAACGCAATAAATATATACACAATAAAGGTATATACAACATTGCTGAGTTATACCTGTTATGGATAAGGGGCTCTTCTCCTCAAAGGCCATCTTTTGCAATATATAAAATAAGGCCCCCTAAAGGTGAATATTTCATTTTAATACACTAATTGTAGATAAAAAGATGTGTAAGTGAAAAATAAGATTTCCAGAAAGGTGGAGAAAGATCTACAGCAAACACTGAACCTGCATGTCCCAAGCTATGGGGTAGCTTCCATCATAGCAGGATTACAGCCTGGAAAGAATAAGTTCTTCTCAGAGTAGTATAACACACTAAGCAAAGTTTGTACAGAAAAAGGCTAAGAGATGAGTTCATTGCCTCAAATCACTGAATTGCCTGAGCTAATATGCCCCATGTCATCTTTTGCATTGACCTGTTCCACCTCTCAGATGGATATTTTTACTAAATTTCTGAGTGAATCGTGAATAAATTTTAGTTCTGACAATGAGAGTATTTCCTTTCTCAAACACCTTTTGAGTTTGTTACGTGCTGTGTTCAGCCTGTCTACATTCCAGTCTTGCTCATTTTCTGTGACATGGCAGTAGAATAGAATTCATGCATACATCTAATAACACCAAACTCTTCAGAACGCCGTTTACTCAATTTCCAAAAAGAGATGTTTCACTTTGGAGAGGCAACGAGAGAGGGAGAGTTGTCTTCTAAAGTGTTAATTGGAGAGCCTGAGCTTTCAGGATTAGTTTATTGTGATTGTTTCTGACTTAAGTAAAAAAAATGGTGAATATTTGCATGAAATCATAAGGTAGCAGCTTAAAATAGGCAAAAGAATGAGGTTAAAGAGTGCAGAGGTGAATACGATGCTCAGGTTGTTTGCATTAATTTTATTTGTTATTACACCGTAATGTAGAATTCATAACACTGAGATTATTATGGTTTAATTATGTTAGTGGGTGTCACTGAGAGCTTTTGGATAAATTGCAGCCTCTAGAAGACAAGAAAAGGGTAAATTCAGTGCCCACTTCTCTTTCAAACAGGGGGAGACAAAGTAGGGAGACAAAGTAGGGAATTAGAGCATCCCCTTCCCCCTTCAGACCTAGTTTAAAGCCCTCTCAACAAGGTCTTCCAGTTCATGGGCTAAAAACTTTCTGCCTTTGACAGAGAGGTGTATCCCATCTGGTTCCAGTAGCGCAGATGCCGTGAAAGTCACCCCATGATCAAAGAATCCAAAGTTTTGCCGATTACACCAACCCTTAAGCCACTTGTTAATGATTTGAGTTCTCCTATATCTTTTGCTATTTTTTTCTGCCACCAAAGGGACTGAGCAGAACACTACCTGTACCCCTGTCCTATCAACCACTTGGCCCAGTGTCCTAAAGTCCCTTTTAATTGCCTTTACACTCCTCTTTTCGATCTCATCACTGCCTGCCTGGAGCAATAGCAGTGGATAATAATCAGAGGGGTGAATTAGCCCAGGAAGTCTCTCAGTGATATCCCTTACCCGGGCCCCAGGGAGGCAGCAGACTTCCCTGTGGAGTGGGTCCGGTCGACATATGAGGCCCTCTGTTCCCCTCAGAAGGGAGTCACCCACTACAATTACCCTTCTTCTCTTCTTGATATTAGAGGTGGTGATTTGTCTCATAGGTGGGTTATAATTGGGAGGCTCACTGGGCAGATGATTTTCCTCAAAATCATCCGGCTGGCTCTCTAGATCCAGGACCTCATACCTATTCTGAAGCGGCACCTGGTTAGGGGAAGGGGGTGGGGAAGAATTTTTATTATCACCACCCCGAGCAGGGACCAATTTCCATTCCCCTTCATCTACCAGGTGCTCTTCTACTGCCTGAGAGTGAGAGGCAAGGGAGTCCTCTGAGTCCTGGTGGGCTTCCCTTGAAGATGCAAGGGCTGAACTCCACCAGTCTATTTCCCTTTCACTTTCCCTGATACTCCTTAATCTTTCAATTTCCTCCCTAAGCTCAGTCACCAATGAAAGGAGATCGTTCACCTGTTCACACCGTAGGCAGGCCTCCTTCCCAACACCCTCTGAAACCACTGATAAGCTAAAACACTCAGGGCAGGAATGGGTCTGTACAGACACATCCCTTTTGGAGGGCTCCACTCGATCAAATACACTTATACCATCCACAGTTTTTGACCGTGTTAAAACCATTACTAGCAGGGAGAGCTGAAGGTCAAGCAGCCAATAGAACACAGCACAACGTACCAGCAGGGGATCCTGCAACCCTGCCTGCGCGAACTGCTGCGCAAACGCCTCTGAGATATGCCAAGCCCCTGTTTGCCTGCTCCTGTTCACCGCGCTCCCCAGAGGTGTAAGTAGCCTCCCAGGAGCAATGGGACAATGGGTGCTCCACCGCCCTGTCCTGATTGGCCCCTTAGCAGATACCCAAGAACAATGGAAGCTGCACCTCCTTGCTCTTGAGTGGCAAGATTTTTACAAGTCTTAGCCTATTGACAATTGGCAATTTTACAAGTCTTAGCCTATTGACTGTGTAAGCTGAGTTCAACAGATGATGAAATCAAATAAATCGGCCTCAGAGAATGAAATAAGCATAAAAAAACTGTGTGAATGATTTTCAGTATTGCACACCTAACTGCAAGAGTTTACATCTGTCAGTAATGTTTTTAGCTGAAAGTATTTTCAGTAGTTTAAAAAAGCCTGTTTTAAGATAACCCTCACTTGCATAAAATGCAAATTAAAGAGTATTTAAAGAAGCTTTTATCATAGTGTTTTAAAGGATTTTTTTTTGTTTTACTTCTGCAGTACCTTCTTCACTGTTGCTTACAGCAGTAACTTTATTTAATGTAGATCTTTATATGGGACATGTAGAATATAAATCACAGTTGTTATTGTGAAAGTGAGCAGATATATTTATCTTGGTCCATACTGCTGTTCCAAAAATTTTATTTCAGTGACTGTACAGTAATATCATTAATTTGTTAGGATGAAAGGAAGCAGCGAACTGTGGAAAAGTCCTATAAATTAACCTAGCTGAATTCTGTTGTGTTCCAAAGTGCAGGCAATCCAATTGATACTAAGCACAGGATCCTGTGGAGATTAGTGAGCACAATTAAATGTTGGCAACAGCGTGTCCATGGGAACAGCTATTGCCTTCATATGGTGGTTTGCAAATTATTTCCTACTTTCAAGATGAAATTTCACTTCTACCTTCACTGAAAGTTAAGTAAAAAACTCCAGAGTTGGGATATAGATTAGGATGTGGTATTTCTGTACAGACGGTGTTTTGTTATAGTTATTTTTGTCTCACTGAAAAAAAAAAAGACTGTGGCTTCTCTGTAGGGAAACATTCAACCATTAGATTTGTAGATTTCTTGCTGTGTGTTATCTGAACTGTGACCTTGGTGGAGCTCCTCTCCTTAGTGTGGGAACCACTTGTCTCCTTTCAGTGGGAAGCAGTCAGTGATGCAGAGGCCCATAAGCAGGAGCAATTTCAAGTGGATAGAAATTAGTGAGTTGTCTTTTATTTTCATTAAATTAGACTAGCCCCAGATATTTGAAATGTGTTGTAAGCACGTTCACTTTTAGCAACCTTGATATTTTTGAAACTAAGTTGAAATTAATAACATATTTCATTTTCTGCTCAAATTTTAATGTCCTTTTGTCACTTGATTTTAGGGAAGCAGATATTTAGCAGCAAAACAGAATTTAGGATCAGTGCACTGAAGTTCCACCCTACAGAGTCAAATGTTTTCATTTCTGGAGGGTTCAGCCCAGAAGTTAAAGCATGGGATTTAAGAACTTCTAAGGTAAAGGAAATCTTTTTTCTCTTTCTCTTTCCGAGTGTTTCCTAGGCTGTGTGTGCTGTGTGTTACCACGGTGTTAGATGTACTTACTGGTCTTTCATTGAAATGTTATTCTGAAGTCTTTTGCATTTGTCACTGTGTTCCTATTCATTGATATGAAACTCTTCAATGTGTTTTAAGTGCTATGAGGAACATTGTACAGAAAAATATTTTTTTTTTTTTTGCTGTAGATATAAGTAACATCTAGTTGAATTAAACAAAGCCAATAGCTCACTTAAGATTGTGAAAAGCAAGGAAGCAGTACAGCTAATTCAAGCTCTTACATGTGGGTCAGGATGTCTATGCCTGTACCTTCTGTATAGAAGTCTGGAGCAATTTTTACCTTAATGAAGGGGCACAGAGGTGTGAAATGCTTCTGCTTTTACTTTATCATGAACCACAAAGAACAATGTGCTCCCAGCTGCCATTCAGAGCTCAGGTAAGACCAGAGCTGTACTGTGCCAGTGGAATTGTAAGGTAAGCAGCATCCTCATGCACAGAACAGCTCTAAGAGCAGCAGGGACTATAAAGTGATTAGTTCTTTGTTTTCCTTTGAATTTCTCTGTGGGTAGATCCTACTCATCATAGTTTGCCATCTGTTTGCTCTTGAGGATGACAGAAGGGACCTGAAAAAGATAACATAGCATAGCCACACCTTGTCTCTGTCTGTGATGTACTAAGAATAATAGGTGAGAGATATAGGGAGATGCATTTCAGGTATGAGGGCTCTAACAGAGTTGTTCTATTGAGGAAACAGAGTATTTTTGTGCAATTAACAATCAAATTCCTGTGTTGTAGTTGCATTTGTCACTGATGTTTCAGGAAAGCATTTAATTATGTAGGAGCTCTACCACATGAATACGTTCTTAAAAGAAAAACATTAGTAAATACATATTGAGACTGCCACATCTGAGGCTACCCTGAAAATAAAATTACTCTGAGTTTCAGAGTTACAGTGTTAGTAGGAAAACCTTTGTAAAAGTGGATGGGATTTATTGCATCCATCATACTTGTATGATGGCTAATTTTCCTTCATAGGGATGTGAAGAGTTTCTCAAAGCATAGGTCTGTGAAGGAAGATGGTTCTAGTTTTAAATTGCAAAATATAAGTGCATTTAATAAAAAATACCTATGTAACTTTTAAAAAAAGGAAATTAGATTTTCTATTTTCACTGTTCCTCCTGGCAGGGAGCTGAAGAAGAAAGACTAATAGAAGTCTTTTCTCCTGAAGAGCAGGATCAGTGGTTTCCATGTATAACATGGAAATGACACAGCAAATACAGTTTTTACTTCTTGAGATTCTCATAACAGTAGAACTTAATTGTGGGGAGGAGGTGCAGTCTGTAATTGAATACTTCAGTGTCCTTTTTAACACAGAGAGCCCATTGTTGTCATGGTATGCTGAACTGCCTTTAAAGGTGCTTCAGGAACTTGCACCTGATGCGTGTCATCTTTTTAAGGCTTAAAGATTGTTGATTGTTATGTCAAATTTGAGGTCTTTGATTGTAGTCCAGGAGAAGATAGCAGATGTAGGTGACAAAACATTCTTTCAGAGATTTTCTGACTTAGTCCAATAATCTTTTCTGAAAATGATACTGTAGTTATACACAAAGCCAAGTTATAGTCTGGCTGTGTACAAAGCCAGAGGCATTCTTTCACCCCATGTGAAAGACTTATCTTTATGATAAGATAAAGATTTTGCACCTGTGCATATCTTTGAGGGACCATCTATGAGAATCTGTGAAGATGAGTTTTCTATAGATCTGAAATCAATTGTGATTGATGAGCATGGTCATGCCAAAACTGGCAATGCCTCCAGCTTGTGTGTATCTGGAGTGCCCAGTCTTTCCAGATGGAAAATGATAACTGGTTCTGTTCTACAGTAACAAATGGTTGAAGTCACATGTTGCAAAAATGTGCCTGTCTGGACGGTGCTCATGTTGGGTATGGTTGTGGAGAAATATGTTAGAAATTTTTCACAGGTGGTAGGACACAATCTCAAATATTGACAGTGGAGAAGGCACCTCAGTTTCAAGGAAACAGAAGATTCATTTACAATGGATATTTATAATCCAAGACTTATGCTTGAATAAAATTTCTTTTTTCAGCAATTCTGAAACCAGTGATTTTGATGACAAGATCTGAAGACTATGCAAAATTGGCATTGACTCAATTAGAGCTAGGGGGCTAGAGAACAGATGTTAGTGCTTGTGCTAGATATATTAGTTCTGAGTTGTCTCCTGAGTCTGCTACTCTCCTGTTGTCACTATCTCTGCCAATCTGCAGTAGTTTTATCTTTGAACAGTGTTACAGTGTCATCAAGACAAATGGCTTGAAAAATGCTGTTCTTGGCCCTTTTCCCTCCCTTGTGAATCATCAGACTTTCAATAGTGCTTTCCCTTGGCACCAGACAAGGTACCAAACAGTATTCCAAGCCATGATGACAATAAATGTGTTTGTCTCTTAAAGCAGCTCCTTCCTTTTAGGTTTTAAATGCTGGTGGTGCCTCAGTTCAACCACAGCTAAACTGTCAGTTGATATTTCTGGCAAACCTGATTGTAGTGGATTCAGAAAGCAGTTCCTTGTGAAGAGGAGCAGGCATGGAACAGCATGTGACACTTAACCTGGACAGAGGCAGCAAAGCACCACAAGCATCTCAGGCTGTGATTGCCAAACATTGCCAACCACCTCAGCCTGGTGTTCTGCAGAAGGTGCCTCCTACAGAAATATGTGCATCTCTGTGGATTGGAGTTTGCTGTTTGGCTGTCTTGGAAAGTCTTCTCAGTGAAACTGTTCCTGAAAACCAGTGGAAGAGAAGAAACATGTCCTTCACCAATGAACACTGTAGATGCAACAGGGACAAGGCAAACAGAGAGGTGTAGCACACAGTTTGCGTGAGGTAGTAACGAGGAACAGACAAACATTCCTGAGGTGGAGGTTAGTCTGACCTGTTCATCATTACTGCAAAATATTGTAGTTACATTTCAAATGCTCAGGCATAGAATGACATGTTGGTTCAGCATGAATTATCGGTGTCATCAGTATGTCATGTCTGCCACTTCCTAGTTTTGGGGGATTTCAATGGATTCTTCAGGTATTCCTGCTTTCAGTTTATATTGTTGTCTTTATTCACAGAAAATTAAATAAATAAATAAATAAATTTATTTATCTTTTCCATTTTACACAGTTATAGACGTAGTTAAAACTGGATAGTGTCTTAGCCATTATTTTGAAATTTATCCTGTTCTAATAAGTGCCATTTTCTCTTAGCTGAAATAAATGTCTGAGGCCTCCTGCCACTTTTGGTTCAATTTTGACACACACAACCTTTCAATCTTTCAAGTTCTTTCATCCTAATTTACTACAAGATTTTCCTGTTTTGCCTGTTCTTTTAAGTGTGTTAACCTGTCATTCATCTTGGAATGATGTGTGGGTGAACTAATGATTCTTTTTGTTCCTATCATCATACTCCTGATAGCCTTTTCAAGCTTTGCAGCATATTTTGTCAATAGAGACAATACCCTAAATCAGGCATCTGAATCTTGTTATTTATTGCACATTGAAAACTCAATTTCAGCATGTGCTGACAATTCAATTTCAGGGGTCATTCTTTAGGATGTACTCCTGTGTTTTAACAAGTTATCCTCTTGCACAACTTAAAATTAACTGTGAGGCAAAAAGATAATTTTATCAGGAAATAAGGGGATTTTTCATGGAAATTCAGAGCAAAGCATGAAGCATAACAGAGAGAGAGAATGAGAAATTGCAAAAATGTTGTCCAATTACACACAGTGGTTTAAATGAGTTGCTTTATGGCAGTGTGCCACATTGATGTTTTCTGCTGAGGGAAAATGACATAGAATAAATAGCTTATAGTGGTATTTTTAAAAATTAGTACTTCTGACCAGGACCAATAATGCTTATGAATTTATGAGCATTAATTACTAATATTTATTCATGAGTTGAACGTGGTACAAAAATTTGATTTGCAAGTCCCAGAGAAAATGTATCAAGTTGGTTTGAGGCAGCCTCTCAGCTACTAAAACACTGAAAAATTTTAGGGGAGCTAATAGAATCCCTGCTTTACACAAAGCAAACCCTGCTGATGTGTATAAATTAATCTTTTCAATTCAGTTTGACAATTCACTCATGGTACAGGGGAAGTGAGTGAGTGGCTGCATGGTACTTAGTTAGTGGCTGGGTTTAAACCATGACAGAAATGTGCAGTAGGCCATTAATCAGAGATGCAGATATATTAAAAAAATAATAAAAAGGGAATGTTGAAAGATACTTATTGCTATTCCTGTTCTGTTGAGCAAATAGGCAAAATAGTTTCAAATGTAGCAAGACAAAGAATGAAAGAACAATAAAGGAGTTTTAATCTTTAGCATAAAGCTAAGCAATATACTTCAGAGAAATTAATGGATGGGACAGCTTGTTAACTGCTCAGTGAAATGTAAAGTATACAGGCATCTCAAAATTACAGACACAAGTAATCAAAGCCTGAAAAAAAAAATAAAAGAGGGAGCTGAATAGCCTGTGGAGATTTATTATAGTGGTATTTCTTTCTGTTTGTGTTAAACCCAGTTGTGTCTCTCTGGTAAAGAGATTATTATAGAGATTTCATATTATTGTATAACAGATTGATTAAATTGATTAAATTTATTTATGTATTTATTTAATTTTATTCATATTAAATTTGGAGAATGCTTATAGAGATTTTATGAAAAGACCAGAAAACATGGAAGTGAGCCTGCTGTGTTTTAAAAAATAAAACAATCTGCAGTGTCGACCAAGGAGGGAGCAGCTTATTGAACAGCTCCCATGAGCTCTTTGGACCTCAGAGCTGAACCTAAATAAACCCCATAATACCCAAATAGAAATGTGCAATAACCCCAAGACCTTAAAGTAGTTATGTATTGTAGAAGTATTTACTTTCTCTGAGCTGTGGAAGAATTTCCTGAGATGTTCAGCATAAGTCAGCACAGCCACTCTTCATTTTGGCTGATCTACATTAGCTTTTCAGACAGGATACAGTGGTTGGATATTCCAACCACTTATTCTACCTGAAATTTTAGTATTCCTTGAAATACCAAAAAGAGCAAAAGGTTGAGACTTGTATCCTTTAACCCAGCAATAAGGACCTTATTGTGTTCATTAAAGTAAATATGACTACGGATTTTTTTTTGCTTCTTAATTTGGGTTTCTGAGCTTACACAGATGTACTATCAGAGAAAGACTACAGCTGTAGCTGTCTAAAACTGGTAATACTTTTAAAGGAGCTGAAGTTATTATGTGGTGAATGGTCAAACTGCATTGAAACAATGGATTTGTTGTCAGCAAGGTCTGCCCACGGTAGAGCAGGGATGCTGTTAGCTCTGGTGAAAGGAGGTACAGCAGTCAAAGCTTACAGCTGAATGTACTCATTAAACTTTCTAAATATATCCATTTAATTATTTTTGAGATTTGCATATTTTACCTTTTATTTATATTCTGCTTTGATGCAACTTAATGTTTTGTAAGCATTCAGGACCTGGTTCTTTATTGTGTCCATACAGAAATGCGAGGGACTTTAAAAGTCACTAACAACATTTTTTTTTACTCTATTAGAAATAGAGGAATCATTTACTCAGCTGCTGGATGTAGTCTCTTTTTGATCTCTTGTCTGTTGGTGTTCATGTGTCCAGTGTCACAAGCTAGTGAGGATTGTTGGAGCTTTGGCAAGAGCTATTTGTGATCAGCAAATTATTTTGAAGAATTATTTGAAGCTCTCAGACCTCCATAAATGCAACTCCACTGATTATGTTAAACAAGGAGGGAGAGAGAGGGAGGGCATGAAGTAGAGGAGACCCAGTAAAATATGACTGGACAGCCAAAGAATAGAATCTTTGACAAAAAGATTAGAACAGAATCTTTGACGAAAAGATTAGTTACAGATACAGAAATAAAAGGCATTTTAAAAAATTGTATTATTTAAAGGAAGGTTGATTGTGTGAAGTTTAAATGATGTCACTTTATGATATTGGACTTGGATAGAGCAGTAAGAGAAACTGGGGAAGGAAGGAATTAACCTAGGTACTGTATAATGAGAAAAGTGGCTAAAAAGGATGTCTCAAGAAAGGAAACTGGCTTGGAGGAATTTAATGAAGTGCTTCAGGCATGACACTAAATGGAGACAAAATTTGTTATTTTGTTTTTGGAAAATGTTTGTTACAGAAAGCCTTGTGCTAGCACAATGAATTAAAAAAGGCAATAGAATATTAAGCAGGAAAAATATCAACAAGAGTACAAAGAAACAGAAAGGTTCAACCATCTGGGATTAGTAAAAAGATTTTGTCCTGGAAAGTTTGAAAAAAGATTAGTATAAAGTCAAGGCAAATTTAAGGAAAACATAGATTTGAAGATTTACACAGAATTTCCCATTTTTAAAATCTATATCTTATAAGATATAGAAAAAAACTAGCAAAAGATGGTGGAAGCTCCTATTTCAAGCTTTTAAAATAAGTCTTGAAATTAACTGCAAAATTTTTATTAACAACAGAGTTCAAGGCAAAGCAGCAACAGGGTTTTTTCCCTCCCCCCATCTTTGCTTCTTACTCTGAACATTACTTAGCTACAAAATTGGAACTATCATCCACAACTTTATGCTTAAAAGGAAAAAAATTAAAGAGATGCTTTTTTTGTTGGTGAGCCTGTTTCTCCGTACTTGAGTTTATAAAGAAATAAGCCCAAGCTGTTAAAGCACAGTTAAAAAAATTAATAGGTGCAAATGCACTGCATTTGTTTCCTTGGAAACATTCTGTTGCAATTTCTTTCAGATGAGATGCAGTCATTTTAAGTAGCATGTATTTAGGAGACCCTAATGAATTTGTCTCTGGATAGCATATAAATATGAAATAAGGCTGTAGAATCTGGTGGAGATGCTTGCACTTCTGGTTTCTATAGAAACAGCCAATACATTGTCATGTGCTGGTGCTTTTAGGAAGAACAAGGTAATTAAAATAAGATGATTCATGCAGTGCTTAAGAAAACTCAAGTTATTCTTCTCAGAGAAATCCTTCCTGAATCCATGGACAAAAGTTCAAAGAAACATGATGGGGGTATATTCACACTTGCATAATGGCATTTGATTTTAAATGTTAACGTTCAGGGGTCCTTTCTGAGTGTGAAGGCACAATTTATGTGTGTGGCACAGAGGTGAGCAGTCTGCTGTGTTTATTTGGGAGCCTCATATGGTGGCATTGCAGATGAAAATCCTACACCTGCCTGTGGACAATCACTCCTGTGCTCCCAGAGGGACTGAAACGGGCCAGGAACAAAACATTCCTTCTTTTGGGGTGGGAGTGCTCATGTGAGAAGCTGTCAGGGAATGGCTGTTCCACTTCCAGCCCATTTCTAGACATGTTTTACACCCCCAGCAGTGACCAATATACTTTTGAAGAACAAGAATAAAAAAGCACAGCAAACATCATTATCACAATTCCCATCAATTTACAATTATCACAATTCCCAGCAATGGTTACCTAGGCCTCTCTAACTTAGGGTTTGAGGACTTCTTGCCTCTTTGTCTTTCTTGGATCACTCTGAGATTTCACACTGTCAAATTAGTTGTTCTTGACCTTTTTACATCTGCAACTTCCTTTAGCCAGGAATTCAGTTTAAATATGTAGTGTTTGAAGAAGCTTCTCGTTCTGTGCATTTTGAAGCTGCCTTCTGCTCATTTGCTGTCTGAAGTTTTATAATGGAGGAAACCACTCACCTTCTCCATTCTGCTCAGACTTTATTTCAAATTCTTTCAATTCTTTATTTCAAATTATTTCAAATTTATTTCAGACTTTATTTCAAATTCTTTCAGATTCCCCTCACTCATCTCATTTCTGTAGTAAGAATTCCTTGTTTTTGTACTAAAAACTTTCTATGAGTTCCTCACAGAAAAGCCATTCTGTATCTTCCTGTACCTTTCCTATATGTGGATTTCACTTCTTATCCTTTTGAGATGGGGAGATAATTTTAAATAAGAAAATCTGATGGAAAATAATTTTTTTTTCTTATAAATAGTTGATGATTTCCATCACAAGATTCTTGTGCCTTTTCAAGTGATCTAAAATTGACTTTTAAAAAAGGCAGTGTCCATTGTTCATATCTGAAATCTTAGAGATCAATATTGGATTAAGGTTAACCACTTCTATCTTAAAAAGTTGTTCTTTCCTTTTAATTATTCTCAAGATTCCTTGATAATCTTGAGCTGCATCTCTGAAAACAGAGCAGTTACAAACGGGAAAAAAATTAAATAGAAAAGAAAAACAGGGGGTTTTAGCTGCATGAAGAGAAAAATATAATAGATTGACACAAATGGTTTGCACTACAATAGATAAAAACCCCTTCTATTTTGTGAAAAAAATAAGCTTTTCTTTAAGTTAAAATGTACTTTTTGTTACTGTTAATGGTGTAGTACTGTTTCACAGAGGAAATTTAATCATTCTCCCATTGAACTAATTACCCAGCATGTCAGTAGTAAGAGGCAGGTCTGTGCCAAATCACACAATCTAAAAAGGTAGGACAAGAAATGAAAGAAAAAATATTAAAAATTTTGTAATACAAATTTTACAGGTTGAAAGCCATGGATCTGATTGATTAAAGGTTTTTTTGATGACCAGCCATATTGCTTGTAGTCCTATTAGATTTGTTTTGAGACGTCCTCTCCTGATGGCCCAGGACAATGACTATAAAAGCACATTTCTTTCTCTTCACTAGCATAAAATTGGAAGTGCTTCTTGTAAAGTGCATTGCACACAGCACACAAGTGACCAGCACAGGGTTGGGGCAAATAGCAGCTTCTGAATTGCTCATATGGAGGCTTTGATATTTCTTTACAAACAGAATACCAGTATGTTCATGGTATGTGCTTAATGCAGAGAAGTATTATAGAACACCCATCTGAAATACGTGCCTTGAATTCAGCATCTCAGCTTGCTTTTCGAATCACCAAAACCATAAGAATCTGTTTTAAACTGATTTAATTTGCTTAAATTACCTTTCTTTTTGAATTCCTGCAGCCATGAATTCCTGCCTTATTGAAGAAGCTTTGTTATTATGTTGGATTGTGTTGACACCAGAAACAATTAGGCCTTCCTTTGGAATGAATTCTTTATATCTGTAAAATTCTTAGATTGAGGAAACGAACTGTGGTTTTCCAGGGCTGATGGGTGATAAATCTGCAAGTAGGAAAAGAGCAGAAGTTGTTACTAACAGACTAAAGTCAGCAGGGTAGGAAAACTGGTGCTTTCCCCAGACAAGTTCCTAAGGCATGTCATGAATTAATTACCTCAGGTAGAACAAAGCAGGTTTAATTATGAGTACTTTCCTGAGCAGGGATGTTGCAATTAGTTATTTTTGAAAGCTGTCTTTATGGGGCAATTGAAATACTATGTATATCAAGTTCCCAGCTGCTATCCAAAGTGTTAATTTACTGTTCCCTAAGTCAGTTCCTACTGTGTGGTTTGAAAATAAAACAGCATAGTTATACTGGAACATCTTCTCCTCATATAGAAGAAGAAGGTCTTTGTACTAATTCTGATAGACAGTTCCCTGTTGCAAAGCTAAGGTACACAGGTAATTTGGTTAAATATCTTATTAAATAACAGACAAACAAATATGTTTAATGATTAGTGGTGAAAATGTTTAAATTGATAGTTGCAGTTTTTGTAAGGGCCCAACAGGTTTTCAGCAAACATTAAAAGTATTTGCACATTACCAGCTTCACAGTATCTTCTTTTTCCTTACCAAGGAAATGTCTGTTGCTACAAAAACTGTTAAAAGCAAGTCCAAAACCCAAACCCTTTACAATGCTGGACACAACATATGGATGGATATGTACCCACATTTCACAAGTTTGGGGCTTTTTTAGATGATGAAGAGGTAAACACTGTGTCTGTGATTTTTATCTTTAAAATAAGAAATTATTAAAAATCACTACCATGAATATCCATTTGGAAGTTTGTTCTCATTTCTTGGTCTATTTTGTAGTTCTTTATTTCCCAGCACTAGCTGGCCTTTGTTTCTGGCTCTTTGTCCCTGTCTCCACTTGTGCTGCTCCATGCTCTTGCTGCTGCTGACTCTGGTTCCGACTTGTCACTTCTGACAAGGTGCCTGCTGCTCAGTAGCTGCCTCCTCAGTCTGTTGGGGTGGTTCTGGCTTTTGTGTCCACTCCCCTCAATTTGACTTCATTCTTCTCCTGCAGTTCCTACAGCTGTCAGGTTTCTGTGTGGTTTTCCATTTCTCATTCCAGGCAGCTATCATATTTTGTGGGGTTTTTTTTTCAGTTTGGAGTTTTATTTTTCATTTTTGCTTCTACAAAATAGCTTCATTTTCTACTTTACTAATGAACTATAGACTTCCTTTTGTAACTCTGCGAAGAAGTATGCATGGTGATTTCTCCATAGAGAAAGTGGAGAATATAAATATGGAAATATCCCTTTTGGCTTTACAAAGTTTAATTGCTTTGTATATTATGCAGATTCTGAGGCTGTAAAATCTCATGAGAGCAAGTAACACATTTGTATATTCACTTTCTGATAAAAGCAGGCAGATTGCTGAGAAATGTGCAAGTTTTTGAGTGTGCAGGTTTACATCTTGTTGCTGTTATAGGATGTGTAGGGTGCTTGCGTGGCTAAGGTTCTTCACTGAATGCAAACATGGTGTGTCTAAACTGTGTATTTCACAAAACCTCTGAAAAGCAACTGAAGCAGCTGCTGCTGCCATCCCTCTACATGCTGAGATCACCGGAATCAGAGCTGGAAGGAACATCAGGACATCCACAAGTAGATTGCCACCCTAAAGTAGGATCAGCTTTCTGAACATTTTCCCAACAGTCACAGATTTTTGAGTTTGAGGCAAGAAATCAAGAAGTTCTAATGCTGTGTTTGGTACTTGAAATGATTTTCCTTTTATTGGTGAAACTGTAAAACAGGGGTATAATTTAGGATATTTCACTGTGACACCTGAAAATTGTTTGTTTGGTGGTTATTTTAAAAAAATGTATCTGCAAATGGCCCGGGCCCTGAAATCAATAGTCACTAGGTATATAAGGGGTATCAGGTAGGCACTAAAATGCCTCACAAAGTTGGGAGTCATATCAGGATAATGCTTCAAGCACTTTCTCCACTCTATTGGTATTCTAGTAACATTAGAAGAAGGACTAACCTCTGAATACACATTGGAAGTGCAGGCAGCTATGTTAATAGCTATCTTGGAGAGAGAGAGACTCAGATATTAATAACTAGGAGTCTTCCCATGTCCTAGTTTCAAGGATCACCATATTCAGAGAGATGCTTTGCTTTGATCTGGCCACTTGCCTTGAAGTTTCTCTTCACTGGAGGCAATCAGAGAAAAAAGAAAGCAAAAGTATTGATTTGCAAAATTCAAATTAGACAACATAGATACAGAATTTCATGAAGAAAGATGGAAAGAAAGGACATTCAAATTGTTCATGTGTTTCTTAGAATAATTTAAAATATCTTACTTTTAAAGATTCAGCTTACAGGCTGTTAAAATATTCAGAATCCTGTGGCTGATACCCATTTCTGCATGAATCTAACCCACTTTTTCTGTACAATCAGAATCTCCCCAGATGTAACTTATACCCATTACCCCTCCTCTTTTCCACATAACTCTTTGTAAGAAGGGAGTTTCCATCATCTTTGTAGCCACCCTTTAAATACTGGAACTTGGTCTCCCCTAAAAGTTATTTTCTCAAGGCTGAGCAAGCTCAGTTCTCTCTGCCTTTCCTTATGTAGCAACTTCCCAGTCTTTTGAGCATCTTTGCTGCCCTTCTTTGGTCCCCCTTCAGCCTGTCTCCATGTCTTTTGTATGGCATGGACAAAACTGAACACAGTGTCCCAGGTGTGACTTGAAAAGAGCTGACAAGAGAGGAACAATGACAATCTCTGCTAATGATCTTACTCTAATTCCTTGGTAATTTACAACATACTCTTAGGTATATATAAATTGTACAAACTGATGCTTTTAAAAATATAATTTCATTTTCCTATACATTCATTCTTTATATTCATTGACTGAGCTATTGAAAAACACTAGTATGTCAACATTTTAAATTGAGTTACCTTTTGATGTTTTAAAATAATATATAATTTAATGGAGATAATTATTAATACAAAGAGGAAAAACATAGGTTATCAGACTCTAATCTGTCAAAAAATAACAAACTCTTTTGTCCACTAGGTGTTGAGAGTGTACAAAGCTGCAGTACAACAGACTCTGGATATCCTCTTCCTCCCTGAAGGGAGGGAGTTCCTTACCAGCACGGATGCCGTAAGCCGAGACTCGGCTGATCGCACCATCGTTGCGTGGGACTTCCAAAGCGCTGCAAAAATCTCCAATCAGATTTTTCACGTAAGATCTACTGTAAACTACTGTTGTTCAGGTCATGATTTAATATTTCATACTTGTCAGTGCAGTAAAAAAAAGCGTTTGATTTTCAGTAAGGTCTTGTGATGTATAAGATGCCTTTCATGTAACTTGATGACTTTCTTTGTTTTCATACTTAACTCTTCATTGTTATTAAAAAATAACCTTGAAGACTGAGAGGTCTCCTTGTGTTTAAAATATTTACATTTCAGTGCCAATTCATTGACATCTAAGGTATATTTAGGCAAGGACTCTGCAGTGTCATTGTGTTTTGCCAGTGGTGCATGGCAGTAGCTGCTAGAGTGCAATGTTTCTTTTCCCACACTTTTTCATACATTTGTCATCAGCTGCAATGAAGGCTATTGATAAATTGAGTTTAATATTCACAAGATAATAGCAACCCGATATGTGCATATAGATACCTCACACAGAATAATCACAGAGGCAAAATTTGCATTTATCAGTGCAGGTGCAGTATTTCTCAGTTATCTAACCAAGCAAGACATTTAGTGGACTACATTGTCTAGAAAGGCTGACAGCTTCAAAGGAGATTACCAAGGCAGTTAATGGAAAATTTCATCTCTCTGGGTTTTTTGAAAACCCAAGTCTAATATCCTATGTAATATAATATGATTGGATTGTCTATAGATGCTTTTTGGCTGAAATGAACAGTACTCTGCTGACAAGAGCACATAGTTGATGATTTAATGGGATTTTTTAGTGTTTAATTTCCAGAATTGTGTCTTTGTATAATATTGGATCTATCAATACCTTGGGTAGACAATAGGAAAGGAAAAGAGAAATAACTGTGAATATATAAATTACAGACCAGAAAGGTTCAGCATCAAGGAATGACAAACAAAGATGACTACAGCATCTTTGAAATGGACTGCCCCCACTTCCCTCCCTCACACTTTCTGCACTGTGAATAAACAAAATGTGGTGATGACTTTGCAAACTCAAGCGTGCTCCTGCAGATTGTGTTCTGCTTTCTAGTCCCATACTTCCAGACCCAGTTTCTCTGTAGAAACACACAGTTGCACTGTGCCCAGTACTTCACAGTACCCAGAACTTCCTTCCCAGTCCTTCACTTCCAAAGCACACAACAAAACCAATCTGATGTTCTTCTCACTCTACCACACAGCCCATGGTGTCCAGTGGTCACTGTTACCTTGATGTTCTTCACATGCAGATGGATCCTACAGCCAAAGCTCTCATGGCATCAAAACTCAGCAGTCCAGGTTAGGCTGAAACTAGAAGAGGTTAGGACCTGGTGGAAGCCTTGTGAGAGCAGTTGATTTCTGAGGGAGTCACTATGCAGAGTTTTGAAAGTAATCTTAATTCAGTCTTAATTAGGAACTGTACAGTAAAGCCAAGTCTTACTAATTACTGCAGATATTTATGAGTTTGAAGCCAGCAGCAGCCCACATCACTGTCATAAGGAGGCTAATAATGATCCTTTTTTTTTTTTTCTTCTCCTTCTTCTTTTTTATAAGAGTGGGATGGGGAAAGGTGTCTGTTTCAAGCAGATGTTTTCTGTTCCTGTCAGTCTGGCCAGAACTGGGAGGATGTAGGATTTGAGAACTGTACAAAGTAACATGGAAAGCACAGTATAGCTGTGGAAGAAGGGATATGGGAGAAGAAGATTCCAACTTTGGGTTTCCTTGGGCAGGAAGAGGATGATGGAGAGCCATCTGGTTGGAATTACCTTTCTGCAGCTGTTCTGCAGTATAATTATGGCTCAGATGCATAGGGGATTTTGGTCAGTGTCTAGGAAAACGAGGTAGAGCATTGATTGATTGATTGATTGATTTAGCATTTGTCCTGATGTAAGACTTCCAGTGGCTTGTAGTGAGTTAAGCATCTTTATATAATATATAAATGGAAATGACTTGTTCTTACCTTGTCCTTTATGGGCTCTCAAAATATGTCAAGAGATAACTTGAATCATTTGAACTCATCTTCTGTTTGATACAACAAAAATTCCTTTAAAATCATTTCCAGGAGCGTTACACTTGCCCAAGCCTGGCCCTGCACCCAAAGGAGTCTGTGTTTGTCGCTCAGACCAACGGGAACTACATGGCTTTGTTTTCTGCCCAGCGACCCTACCGAATCAACAAAAAGAAAAGATACGAAGGACACAAGGTATCCTTCCCCACCAGGAGCTCAGTATCCAAGTTTAAAAGGAAGATACATAGCAAAGCACCTGTGCTTTTTAATATGTCTGCTAATAGTGTTTTATTATAAATCAGTGATAGATATTAATTGGCTTCATTTGCTTTCCCATGCACCAGTCTATTTTGAATCATATGCACTCTGAAGAAAATAGTTATTAGAAGACTTTATGAATGCTTAATGGCTTGATTAAATAAGTTTTTGATATAGCTGTATCTTAATAAAGACCTGGAGAAATCTTTAGTGTATATTTATTTAAAGATATGCTGGTTTTGTACTATATTAATTTTCAGTATACCACAATGAACTTTTCTAATCAGCATCAAGAGTTACTCTGTTATTGTTTTTCACAGGTGGAAGGATTTGCAGTGGGCTGTGAATTTTCTCCAGATGGAACACTCTTGGTGACAGGAAGTTCAGATGGCAAAGTGTTTTTCTACAACTATCGTACCTCCAGGATTATTCGCACTTTGTCTGCACATAAAGAAGCCTGTGTGAGTGCAGCATTTCACCCAGTCTTGCCATCACTCCTTGCAACATGTGATTGGGCTGGAGAAATCAAGATCTGGCAATAACAAGCAGAGTTACTTTTTAGGATGTCTCTCTCTTGTTAGTCTGTCAAAGGCTTAGGAAATAAGCCTGAGTATGGAATGTGAAATTCTGTTGGGATGTGTTGTAAGCAGGAGAGAGACTGCTGTCTTTTCTTCTGTGACCTCTATGTTTATGCTTTCATACTGCAGTTAAGATAATTCTGTGGTTAGCTGTTGAGCGAAGAAGTGGCCCTACTCTCTCCCTCAACCCTGGAGATAAATTTTTAACCCTTTTGCGTCAGTCTTCTGGTGCTCATCCAGTCCTATTCTGCTTTGAGCAAGAACCTAAATTTAAGAACATTATTGCTCTTTTTATGGATCTTTTCAATGCAGCTTTCTTACACCAGGGTTTATCATAGAATCATTTTGGTTTGAAAACACCTTTAAAATCATTGAGTCCAACCTTTAACCCAGTTTGGCCAAGTCCACCACTAAGCCATGTCCCATAGTGCCACATCTGCAAATCTTTTTAATACCTGCAAGGATGGTGACCCCACCACTTCCCTGGACAGCTTGTTCCAATGCCTGACAACCCTTTGGCTGAAGAAGTTTTTCTATTATCCAGTCTAAACCACCTCTGTCACAGTATGAGACTGTTTCTTCTTGTCCTCACCAAAAGTTGAGGACATACTATTTAACAGAGGACGATGTTCAGATCAGTTAATATCTATTCCATCTTCCTGAGATGTTTTTTCCCACTTTTTTGAACTAGTTTAGCTCCCTGACTTGATCACTGGAGGGTTAGAGAAGCAATACTGTAGTTCAAGGCAAAACAGCTTCTATGCACAAGAAGGGTGAGGGTCACAGGGCAGGTGGGACTGCTTCTTCTGATAATGGGATAGTCTATTATCAGCTCAACTTACTGTAAAATGCCTTCTGAGGGTTCCAGGGAAAGGTGTGACAGGTAGCTTGAACCTAATTTTGAAGTCAATACCTTTGTGTTTTTGAAATCCTGATGTTTACTTTTATGACTGTATAAAAAAATGAAACTATGTAAAAATATTTTGAAGGAAAAAAATAAACTTTTTTTTAATACATGCTATCTCTGTTTACTACTTTGCTCCTGTTATTCTTGACAAGATAGTACACAAGCTTATAATGGAATCCATGCTTGGGGGTGAAAACAATTAACACGTTACTCTAATTTATTGCAAACACATATGCATTTCTCCATAGTTCTTCATGTTGCTTGGACACAGAAAATTATCATCATGCTGTTCAGTGCAGGGCAGGTTCTTTGGAACTCAAACAGAAGCTGGGCTATTCTTCAGCAAAGATAAACTTCATTAGGCCATTATTATGTATTTACATATATAGAGATTGTTTTAAGTGCACTTTAAATTTGTGTTCCCTGCAATTGTATTACTTGGTTCTAGAATATTTTATGTGCTCATGTGTGTATATGTATGAAAAATAATATGTCTGTGCATCACATGAACCATATGTATTCCTAATCATGACTCCATATAAATGTGTGTTATCTTGTAGTGAGTGCTGTAAGCTTGTCTTGTCTTTAGTCTGTTTAGTCTGTAAAAGTGTTATAACATACACAAGATAATTGTGCTGAGTAAATTTACTCTGTCATGGAATCCAGAAACCATGTATAATAGCAACTTTTTCTCTGTAGCATCTTTTTATTCTTTTGATTTTTCATGTTGGCACAAATGCAAGGGGTTTCTACCCACTTTATTGCATGCTCACTAAAAAAAAAGCTTTTTCAGAGGAAAATTTTCAGAACACCCTTGCAAACAGCAGATTTTAATTAATTAATGAGCATAATGTATTCAATTGGTTTGTAGTTTATGTTCCTTATTTGCCTGTAGGAAGAAATAAGCCTATAACAAGACTGTGGGTCCAGTTATATTGAAGTCTAGACCAAGATATTGTGGCTGCATGGTTTTAATCACCTACCAACAGCTATGGCAGGTTTTAACATAGGGCATTAAATTTAAGTAAGTCTTGCAATGAAAAAGCAACTTTTTCTTTGTTTCCCAGATTGCCCTTTATTTCTTGCTTCCTTGTTCAGCAATGAGCTGTTTAATGGGAGCCTGAAGTTTTTCTTCACTGTGCCTCTAGTATACAAGCCAGCTGTACCTTTAAATAGAAACTTGTTCAGTGGTTTTGAGTTACTCCTAATTCAAGCTGTGGGATCCTCATAAAAGTCAGAAGGAGGTCAGCTGGAAGTGAAGTAGCCCTTGCCTGTTGCTAAGCAGGCTGGATCCCAACTGCACAGCATTTTCCAAGGGGGTAGCTCTGTGTTCTTCCCTCCTGGTGTTTTAGTTCAAAATGTACTGTTACCACTTTAAAACTTTGGGCAGCCAGGTGTGTCTTGTATGAATGATGGGCAGCACTGTAATTGCTCCTGTTACAGCCTGGTATCCATCTCCACGGGAGATTATCTGTTATTTTGTTAAGTACAGCCTTGGGAAAGGCCTCTAAAATAAATGTGAGCTCATGGTAGGAATACCTTCTTGGAAGAGGCCTCAGCTAATGTGAACACTTCCCTCTCTCTGAGTGAGCTCTCAGCACCCTCAGCCTCAGTGAGAGCACATCTGGCTGGTGGGAAGGTCCTGAGAGAGCAATTTTTGGGAATCATTGCTGAGAAAAGTGACTGCATTTGGTACGATTACCTGTGTTGTTGCTTAAGTTTAACTTGTGTGCTGAGGTGTTGTTCTGGTGTGTAGAATTTATCCCTCCTGAAATTATCTTGCAGGTATAAATTGTAGACTATTTGAGGGGTGGATAGGGAGCGAAAAGCTTAAATTTGATTAAAGGTAGTATAAAAAAATAAAAGAAACTTGAAACTGTATAATCTTAAAGAATATTGAAGTTAGAATTGCATTTGTGTCAGATTTCCAAGATGGCCAGAGTTTAACTACTTGAAAGATCCAGTCAAAGGTTTTATAATGCAATGCAATTATTTTCACAGCATTATCTTGTTAAAATCTCTTTCTAATATAAAACTGATTAAGACACAGACTGAAATTTAGTAATTGAAAATACTTTAGAAGAGTGGTGTCAATTAAGTTTTCATTATGATTCAAATACTAATTCTTCCTTGCTATCTTATGTAATGAACTGTAATCAAAAAATATCAACATTATTCCAATACTCTGCAATTACCAAATACTGTTTGGGCTGCTGACAAGGATTATTATGGTCAGATGAAGCTTCTAGAATGCAATGAATTGTTGGTTAATTAATTTTATTCATAAAATTGTAATGTATAAATTTTTGCATCTTGCTTCAGGACAAATTCTTTTAGATTTATATAGAGGTCTCAAGGGCATCATATATTAGAGCCAAGGCAGAGTTTTCCAGCATTTTGAAATGGTCTAGACTATGTAGATAAACAAGCCAGATTAATTTAAATCTATTTTGTACTGTACCAAAAAAGTAATAATGCCAGTCTCTACCACTTTATTATTGGCTACTGGAGCATTATTAATTTGGGGTGTCAGAGGATGCAAGCTATTCAACTGCCTTTATCTCAAAAACCTGCTAATTAGCAGACAGTTATTAGAATCATTGTGTTCACTCAGCTGAAATACTGTTGGTGAGTCACTATATTTCAGCTATTGGCTTCATCATAAAAATAAGGTATGGCATTACAATGGGATTACTCGTTCTGTAGGGGACAGGCAATACTACAGCAGAACAGAACAAAGCAGGCAGATCAAAAAATTGTGGGATCTCAAATTACCCATTATCCTTACAGAAGGGTTTGGCCTGCATTCAACTGAAAATATTTGCTCTTCTTTCTTCAGCTAGCCTTGATCTTGGTCTCTTAATCCCAGCTCCTCCTAGTCACTGCTCACGTCCTCACCATTTAATTTTCATTTTTCCCATCCTTGTATCAGCACCTTGTCTTCTGCATTTAAAGGTATACCAGTCTATGTGCTTACACTACATTCATCTTCTCTTTGTTTTTTTCACCTGTGCTCTGACTTCAGACTTTCAGGCTTTCATTCCAGCTGTCATTCGAAAGGCAGGCAGAAATCCCAGAGCACTCTGCACTCCAGTCTTGCCTGTTTTCCAGTTTTAATGAGGCTTATTACTTTTGGAGATTCTCCCCTTTTCTTAGCCTCTCCTCTGTCTGCTTCTCTTTCTACCTTTGATTACTGCTTCACTGTCTTGCAGATCCTTTTTATTATATCAGTTCCTACAAGGTTTACCTTGTCAGGAGTGCTCTTTTGTGGGGGAAAAAAAACAACCAGAAAAAAAACCCCAAAGAAACCTCACCCACCTACCCTCAGAGTTATTGCCACTTACAGTGCTTTAGCTCACAGAGTGCAAACTGCACTGCCCTCAAATGAATTTAAATGAGGGCCATGCTCTAAGACCATATTTAATGTCCCAGCAGGTGGGACTAGACTGGGGATAGTTCAGAGTATCCCCTACTCCCCCAAATGCTTGTAGGTTAGGTACTGTGATTTCAGAAGTGAGACAAACTACACGTTTACTCCTGTTGGGCCTTACTGCTTGCAAACATGAATGTAGCCTCAGGAGCTTCAAAGAGCCTTTGGTGTTTTCCCCTTTCTTTGATAAATTTCTCACTGCTCTCTTCATGACTCACCTCTCTGTGCAGAGTGGCCATAAGTCTGATGTTTTCACACTTCAAAGAATTGAAATGCAGAGAGTTAGTTTATGAGGGGGGAAAAAAGCAATTTTTGAGGTGCTTGATCTCCAGTGGCAGTAAGATGAGCTGGCCCTGTCCCAGAGCTTGATGAATCCTGCCACATATGCAGAATGACTCCCAGCTGGGACAGAGCAGCCTAGCATAGGATGGGAATGATGGGTCTCTGGAAGGGGGGGTAGGACTCCCTGTTCTGGATTTAGATGAGGTTTAATGGAACTCAGCTTATTCACCTCCCTTTCCCAGTCCCTGGATATCCTACACAAGCTTATTTAGAAGCCTACCAGAAAGTACCTAGGTACTGCACAGAAATGATAAAGTTTCATCCAAAGGTTATTCTCACTACATTTTCACAATTTTGCATAAGTGCCTCTTAAAATCAATCTAAAAAACTTCTCCAGGAAGACTTAAGGTTGAAGTTCACCAAGGTTGAAAATGCCTGAAGTTATGGTCCAGACAGTTTTGGCCAGATCCATTTGTCTCCAGCTTCCACCAGCAGGGCAGCAAAACTCAGGTATCATTCTGAGGAAGATTTCTACTGAGGAATTGTTTGAAGTGCATCCTTAGAAGAGCAGCTTATGTAACAACTTGTGCTTAAGTGTACCTTCTTTGGTGCAAACCAGCTTACATTGAGAAAGCAATTTCCTTATGTTCAGATTAGTACCACTTGTGTATAAGCAAGTAGCAAAGAATTGCCTCTGAATATAATTTAGATATACCTTCACCATGAACTATGTTATTTTTTTTGTTTTATTGCATAACCACCTCCTTTATTGGCTTGCCACTAAGAGTTGTAAGTAAATTCCAGAGCTCTTCTACCTCATGGTCCATAGGAAACTATTTAAGTTGAATATGAGGTAAAGAATGTTATAGCTTACACATATATTATAATTTTTATATATATGTAACAGAGCAAATGAAATATTTTGATTCATTCCCTTTCCTTGCTTTTTTAATCCTCGCTAAGGCAATTTCTTGTTTTTAAAAAGAGTTTGTTATCAATCAAGATGAAAGGTCTATTACCCTCAGCCAGTCTGGATGGGTAGTTTGCACATCTTTGCTATTTGTTTTAGGGCATGGAACTACTTGAAATGGAGACATCAGTTCAAATCATGTACTGCTTTTAGTATAAAAATGAAAATATTTATTATGCCATTAATATGAAACATGCTGAACTGTATGAACTGTAGGCATGTCATGCACTAATTTGTCTTTGTTGCAACCTCAAACAGGTAATGTTTTGACCAGATACATAGCCTCAGAATCTGGGCAAAAGCCATGAAGTGAAACCTTAATCATACCCCAAATCTCATCCTTTCTCTGGGCAGCACCTGGCTGGGCTGTGGGGTGACCTGAGCAGAGCTTACACTTGTCAAAGTCTCCCATCACCATCTGGGGGTAACTCCATGGTTCATTTCAGATGGGGAAACCTTGCTGGACTCATCCTGTGACCTTGCCAGAGCTGTGCAGCTGCAGGGTGGGACTGGGACAGCCTCTGGCTGATAAACCTGGGCCTTGGGGCTGTGTAACTTGCTCAGGCTGCATTGCCATGCTGACCACAGCCAAGAGATTTTCTTTGGCCTGTACTGCATCTATTTATGAAAACCAACATAAATTTGCTGTAATTTGTGGCTGTGCTTGCAGGACAAGCTCTGAGCACTTTAGTTCAGTCAGTAACTTTGGCACTGCTGTAGCAGTCTGGTTACGGCTGCTTCAGTGACAGGTGAATTACAAAATTGGCATTTTGAAAGCTTTACAGAGAAGGCACTGGAGACAATGTGTCATTATTAGAATAAAGACAATGCTTTTGGGACTCCAGAATCTGGTATAATATACATTTGGACCTCTGGTCTCTACTTCAGAAGTGCAATTTTAAACAATTTTTTTATTAATGAAGTATACAATGTTTTCCTTGTTTTTCAACATAATAGCTAAACTACCACATCAATTATGCATCTTTGGGGATTTTTGTTATTTGATGCATTTTGAATGCATCAAATGCATCTCTCTTCAGAGAGAGGGAGGTTTGCAAGTCTGGCAAGGTTTCTCTGAGGGAATAAGAAATTGCTCCTCTTTTCAAGTTGCTTATAATAAGTTGAATGCTGTCTTTGGTGCAATTGAACTAAATCCACCTGGAATAACAGAAAATGGGTCCTTTTTTTTGCAAAAAAAAAGTGTTACCTGGACCTGGGCTTAGATGCTTGCATTTTGGTCAGCACTTTTGGGTCAACACTTTCATACAAAATCCTGCGTTCAAATTTGGATGTGCTCACAGAAATGAGTCAGGGGAGGCTCACTTTAGATATCAGGAGAAGGTTTTTCACCCAGAGCACTGGAACAGATGCCCAGGGGAGTGGGCACAGCGCCAAGCCTAGCAGAGTTCCAGGAGTGTCTGGACAATGCTCTCACAGTGCTGTGACTCTTGGGGTGTCCTGCCAGCACCTGGACTTGGTGATCGTGAGGGGCCCCTTCCAACTCAGAATATTCTGTGACTCTATGATTCTGTGTAATACTTGACATGTGAAGTGGCTCCTGGACTTGCTGTTCCACCAAATGAAAACTGCTTCCCTGGTTCAATGAGTCTGTTTGGGCCTTGGCACTACAGAGATTGCTTTGCTCTTCACGTTATGTTGCTGCAGGAACCCATAACAGGGAGCCCTGAGCCTCCTCTCCTTCCCCTACTCTCCACCCTCCCGTTTTCCATATGCTTTGAAAGATGCTTAAACATTCCCTTGGGAACTGCAGTCCCAAAAAATGAGGATAATGACCTTTTCATTGGGTTTTAAACTGCCTTTTACTTAGGTGTCTGTCAAGGGAGTAATTTCAGAGAAATTATATTCTTCATAATCTGCCCTGAGACCTGATGGTACCATTTTAATTTGAGTTAGGAAGCCTAGCTGTATGTAGTTTTTCACCAAACTCCTCTAGTTTAATAAACTCCCATTTAGTTTTGCATGAATTATTCCTGATCTTCTTGAAAGGAGGCAACTGAATGAACAAATACGAAATAGTTTCATGAGAGAACTTGTCAGAGGAAAATTTTGGCAGTAATTTGAGTAAATTATAGAAAAATATCAATGGACTCTTCAGATATTTTCTAGAAGGATGTTATCTTTTTTCCTAACATAAGGACTCATCACTTGCTCCTGAAATTAATAGCTCTGTTTTTATTTTTAACATTCATAATTAGACATTAATTTGCTCTCAGAATGCTTGCATTTAAAATTCTACAATCATTCCCTTTTGAGCAAGAACTACTCTGAATCTCTGAGAGAAAAATTCATGACGATTAAGTATATTTGAAGTGTTACGACATTATCTGGGTGATTTATTCTTACAGTCCCGTCCATGAAGTCACTGTAAGAGTGCAGGAATTCCAATAAAGGTTTCCACAGAACATCACTGTGCAGGTCTAACCCTCACAACATCCTACACAAACTTCTTCTTTCTGCTTTTAAATATAACTTTTGCAATACATATCAAGAACTGTTTTAAATTGCCTCATGTTAATGATGAAGCTTGATTTCTCTATAATACCTCTGTTACCTATTGGTGCATTTAGGATGTAGATGGTAGGTTTGAATCTCTTCTGCTTTATCCCTGCAACATGCTGTAAAGGCAAAAAAAAAAAGTATTTTTTAAATTGGATTGATTATATAATAAGAGGTGCTGAAGTCTTGCCCACAGAATGCCGCTTCACAGGAGAAGGCATCAGGGTGAGAAAAGCATAATGCATCTGCCCCTTGTCTCTGTAGCTTCCCAGATGTGGGGTTTTGTTTCAGATCCCATGTGCTGCGTGCCAGAGCAGAGCCAGCCCTGTCTGAGCAACCTGTTGTGCCTGGGCAGCTCTCCCAGGGCTCCTCACCATTGTGCAGAGGGAAGCAGGAACCAGAGGAGGCTGGAAGGCGAATGTTTGAGTGCTCAGCCCCCTCCTGCATCATTAGGCACCTTAAATACCTTTGTGATGACTGAAGGGGAGATCCTCCACTGGGCTGGCCAGAGGTGTTTGTAATTGAAAGTCTCTGCTGCATTTGCATGGGATTTCTCAAGCTTACTTTGGAAATTGTTCTAAGAGGTTTTGGAGAATCACAGAAAAGCTTGGGTTGGAAGGGACCTTAAAGCCCATCTAGTTCCAACCCCCCTGCCATGGGCAGGGACATCTTCCACCAGACCAGGTTGCTCAAGGCCCCATCCAGCCTGGCCTTGAACACTTCAGGGATGGGGCATCCACAGCTTCTCTGGATAACCTCTACCTGTGCCTCACCACCCTCACCCTCTAGTAAAGACTTCCTAACATCTAATCTAAATCTCTCTTCTTTCAGTTTAAAACCCTTATTCCTTCTTTTCCTATCACTGTATAAATTGTTGTTCTCCCTCTCTTTTATAAGAGCCCTGTAAGTATTGGAGGCTCACACAGATCTCCATGGAGCCTTCTCTTCTCCAAGCTGAACTGCTCCTGCTTTCTCAACCTTTCTTCAGGGCCTCCAGCCCTTGGAGAGGGGAGTGGTCCTCTGGATCCACTTTAACAGGTCCCTGTGTCCCTTGTGCTGAAACCAGGACATGCTCACCACTGGTTGTGCAGCCTATGTGGTCCCAAGGCACAGGCACAGGGTGAGGTGTTTATTTATACACCTTCAGCCAAGATTCATCCAAGCCTGTGACAAAACTGTCCCTCTGCAGAAATGCTGGGAAGCAGAATAAAAGGTACTATGTGGAGAAGGAAAGCAAACTGCTCTACACTTTAGTGTTGCAGCACTGTTTTCAGGAAGTGTTTTGAACACTTTAGCGCAATAAAATAAAAGAAATAGAGCTAATAGGTTGCCTTGAACATCTGGTATGAAGGGAGAAACAATAAGCAGATCTCATATTCCAGGAGGCTGAGCACATCAGATGTCAGCCTGACATAATGACATCTGTGCTGTGGCTGCAGCTGTCTGGGGCAGGAGTGCCTCCCACAAAGAGAGCAGCATCCAGGGGAGCCAGTTCTTCATCTTCCAAGGAATTACACTGCTTAACAGACACACTTGTTTCCCACTGTAGTGTTAGTGTAGTTTTCAGTTCTGATTATTTTTGGTCTTAAATTGGGCTTTTATTTGTGTGTTAGCAGTCTAGTTTAATGTCTCTTCTGTGCCTGGGGTAACAAGTGTATATCTTGCTTTTATAATATGGCCAATTCACCTCTCAGGTTTCAGACCAAATGCTCTTGCTGGAGGATTGGAACTCATCTAAATTACTAATAAAATAATTTCAATGAAAATTAAATTGTCGTAATGTAATTATATATTAATATATGTGTGCAATATAAGTATTGGGAATAATACATATACATTTGCAAGCTATATGGTGGAAAATATCTTCCTCCTATTAAAGATGTGGGCACACATGCAAAGATAAATGACTGGCCCAGCAAAAATCTCCACTGTTTTTCTAGGCAAAGAATCCCAACACAGCAGTCCAATGGAAAATCATTTGTTAAATAGAATTCAGAACAGGTTTGCTGTAGCTGCTGGGAGGGTTATGCTGACAAGGATCAAGATCAGTAGTTTATCTACAGTTCATATTCTAATTTGTATAAATTCCTGAATAATTTCAATGTGATTCAAATGTGTAAAGCAATTAAATGTGACGTTCCATAGCCAGAGAGCACAGTCTGTGTGTCTTCAGTAGGTTTAAAATGAGCCCTAAAGCCTTTATAAGACTTGGTGTGTGGGAAATCTCTAGAAAGCCTAGAGGCATGAATTGAATGTACTGTAAATAAACTGTGGCACAAAAACTTTCACTAGTGCTCAGGGAGGAGAGAAAATGCTGATGAATGTTGAAACCATAACATTTGAATGCAGTGGGTAGCTCCTGCCTGACACACATAGGGCTGGAGCAGAAAAAAATTGATTAATTCAGCCAGCACAATGAGAAGCCTGACTCTGACACTGCCATTAAATAGGAAAAGCTTTGACAGGTAAGTCAAGTTATGCTATATGTTTTTTTCATCACTGTTGTACATTTCTGAGGAGCTGCTGCCCTGGTGCCTGCTCTGCAGATGTGGTTCTGCAACATCAGGGGACACCATGATTTTCTCAGGGCTGTCCTGTGAGCCCACTGGAAAACAGAATCCTCTTCTGATTTCCAGTCTCTGTTTCTTGGCCAACAGGAAGCAGACTCAGCAATAATAATGGGAAGATACCTGTAGCCTTGATCCTGAGGGTCTGGGAGGTTCCCAGGCTTGGTTGCTGTTTCTTCCTTATTTTCTGCTGGGTCTGACTTCATTCTGTTGTCTGTTGTTTGCCACTGTGCAGTGCTAGGTTAGGATTGTGTACCCCAAGACATGAAATGGAGACGTGCCTCTGTCTCTCTGTCTCTCTCTGTCTCTCTCTCTCTCTCTCTCTCATGCAGTTGCCTTTTTACCTCCTCCCACCCCCAGCAAGTATTCCCAGCTGTCCCCTGCGCTATGAATGCCACAGAATTCCAAACCTGCCCAGGTAGCCCATGGAATCTCCATCCCTGATGTAATGAGGGAACGTTGCTGTGTGGAAACAGCTAAAGCATCTGCATAGCAACTGAGAGCATTAAAGGCATCATCAGGGACTTGTGCTGGTTCAGATGGGACCAGAATCTGGCTCTCCCCAGCCTCTGAAGGGGCAGCTGAGAGAGGCTTTGCTTGCTGCTGTCTGCCAGCAGTGTTGCAGTCATGAGGCTTCTCCCAGGCTCTTGCTGTGCAGCTCCTGCAGAGTGCCCTGCAATGAAGGGAAAGCCTTTCTCAGATGGGGGTACCTCCTTATCACCTCCTTAGCAGCTGCACCAGTTCAGTCCAATGGGCTCTCCAAACACTCCTCTTCTTTGAAGTCTTCCCTGTTTTGTTTGCTCGGGTTATTTTCCTTCAGTAAGAGCTATTTCTTTCAACAGCTGCGTGAAGCTTTATCTGCTCAGCAGGAGAATATCCAGAGCAATTCCTAAGTATCAGTGTCTAGCTAGTGTGGATGGCACTAATGGAAGAAGGTGCAGATGTACCAAGGAAGTTTGTGGCCAGGGTGCCTTTTTTTCAGTAGATCTTTTTTGTGTGAATTGATAAAAAGCTTTGGCTTGCAAGTGAGGATAAATATAAACTGCAGAGTGCTGAGAAATATGATACATGCAGTGTCAGTGTCTGTGAAAAAAAATGAGGTGGAGCCCAGCTGTTCTGTAGTAATTTCCAAATGCTGTATGCTGAGGCTTTTGCTCTTCCAGTTTAAGGAGCTTTGCAAGGAAAAAGGCCTAGCAAGGGAAAGGGAGAGCCCAGGGAAATGGATTTTCTTCAAATACCGGTGGTTCAAATAGTCCCTTTCATTTCTCTGCATGAGGTATACTTAAGTGTGAGGTGAGGTATTGTAGCCCAAGGACTGACCTGTGAATAGGAAATGTTAATTTCATATCCAAAGGGGGAAAAAAACTGAGGATAAGAAAACATGGTATTTGGTAATGGTAGGCAGGTAGTGCAATATGAGTGGCCTGTGCAATTATAATCAAGAGGCTATTCTGTCAAGTGCTGCATAATCAAGTAATAAGAGACAATCCATCCTTCATAAGACTAAAGGATAAAAAGATCAAAGAATTATCCTAACTTTTTATAAGGATAAAATACAAATGTTGGACTAATTACCTATTTGGTAGGGCTTGGGCATTGTGTGTGCATTTTCATGAGTTGGAAGTCAGGTTGCTTGAGTGGGAGCAACACTTTCTCTCTAAACAAAGCAGAAATTTAAAGCTCAAAATAAAGTAGTCTTAGAAGTCAGAGACAAGTGGAGTTATGAGCTGAAGCAAGAAATCAAGTTTAATTGGTGTCACCTAGAGTGCCAAAAAGTGCATTTCATCTTCATCATCAATAGAGAATGAAAGAAAAGTAAAAGGCAGTCCAAACCTATTTTAAATAAAATAATTGTTTGGGGTCTTTGCAAAGTGTGACTTCACTGGATTTGTTGTGTTCCCACACCTCAGCTTTCTGGACAGTGAAATCTCAGTAATGAGCTGTTTACTGACATTCTTTTCAATTAGACTGTTTCTCCTTGAGTAGCAAATGTTATTCTGTTAAACTGATTTAGTTTCAGGCTTGTTTTTCCCTGCTGAGACAAGTCAGGTCTTTACAGGCAGGACTGACAGCTCTAGCAAAAACCCCCATATCACCCCAGCTTGCAAAACATGATTTTTTTTTTCTCTTTAAAAAGAGGTGGGGAAAAAAAGCCAAAATTAGATTGAAAGAAAATAGTCTGTTTCTAAAAACCTTTTCCTGGGACTTTTTCATAATATACCCTAAAAATCAGGGGAATACAGTAAATGTTGTGACTGGAAAGTTTTACTACATTTTGTGGTGACAGAGCAATCATCCTTGTTCTGCCTCCATTCCCTTATCTATCCTTGCAGCTTGTCAGGAAAAACCAAGTTGGTTCAAAACAGCAAGATGCAAGTTCTCAGCTCAGTTACATCCTTTCTCTGGCAGTGTATGTATTCTCTGGGTAAAATATGGGAAAAAAAACCCCCAGTTTTATTGTAGACAAGCATGACTGTCTTAGAAATAATTTGGCCTTTTAATAGTTTGGATGCACAGATTAATTTTTGAATTTTCTTTCTTCCAGTGTCAGGTCTTTCCTTCCTCACCTTTGGGCTGTTGTGGACTCTGAAAGCACAGGTAGGTGGGGATGAATCAGAAAACAATGATTCAGTTCCTGTGCTAAGGCTGAGCTTGGGAAATTGAGCTTTTGTTCTTTATCTGTTTCTCAAGTTATAGCATAATCAAAAGGCCAAGAGCCTTAAAATCTGCTAAAACTAAAATAGGTAACTCCTTCCTATCTCTCTGGGATTAGGCATGTCATCTTAGTGTAACTCCCAGGGCTTTGGGGATAAGAGCATTTCCCTCATTTTTGGAGGATAAAGACTGTGAAATGCTGAAGGCCCATTGAAGTAAATTGACAAATTCAAGTCAAGTGAACATAAATCTGGATTTACCTCCTTGGCAAAAATAATCCCACCAGAGTCAATACTGATGATTTATCAGTGAGAAGTGCTGCTGCTGTTGTCCCCACATCCTCAGGTTGGTGGCAGAGTGGTTTCTTGAGGTGAGAGGTTCTATCCTGTCTGGACATTCAGTGCAGGTCTCCTTCCTCACGTCACCCTACACAACTGGTCTCCAGATTAAGAGGATTTCTACTGTAACAATAAAAGCTCTACTTTAACAAAAAACCTCTTGAGTGGGAGCCTGCTGAAATTTATAACCCTTGTGTGCTTAGGATGCTTTTATTCCTTGTGATCTGTTTTTCAATGTGAAAACCTGGAATGGGAAAGGATGCTGGCTGACACTGACATTACAAATTTAATTATTCTGGGACTTGCTGTTGTTTCTCTTCTAAATCATAGAGCTGTCATTGCTCGGCTGGGTGTAGTAAATAGTGCTGTGGCTCTGCAGCTCGTGCATGTCTGCTCTGACTCATAAATTGCAAAGGAAAAATTGAAATGGGTGAATATATTTAAATATTCATTCATTAGAGCTGACTTTAAAAATCAGAATTTTTCTGAATAATCACAGAGTATTAATGTACATCTATATCTATGATGGGTGTGTTGTTGAGGAGGCACTTAACTCCCATCAGGGATATTTTCCAACAATTGCATCTTGTATTGATGTTTCTTGTTTTGGCCTTGCAGATGAAGGTGTTCTCCCTGCTCTGGGATAGAGTAACCCTCTGCAGGGGTGATCCTTGCCTCAGCAAGGAGGGGTGGGAGGGGCTTTGCCACTCCCCACAGCTGTGGGATGTGGGGCTGACAACATCCTTAAGGAGCTCCTGTCTGGCAGAGGGCAGAGTTCCCTTCTCTGCAGCACGGGGGCTGCAGGAGCCTGGGGGAGAGAGAGCTCTGGGGCTTGGAACAGCAAAGCCGTGGTGCCTTGGGCATTGAGCTGGTGTCTAAGACCTTGTGGGATACAAAAGGAGCAAAACCTTTTATTGCATGAATATTCGAATTGCTCTTTTTAACTGCAGCTATACAAAACCTCTCAATTACTAAAATACAGTAAAAAGAAAATACCAAAGAGAAGATAATGTGAGACGCTGGAATGAATGACAAGTTGTCAAAGAATAACTGAATTTCCAGCATTGTTTTTAACAATGAAGATTATTTTCAAAGACACAGAGGAAAGTTTGGGAAAATAATGACAAACTTGTGGTAATGTTGATGTAAGACCAAGCAGACACCATGCCATGGTTTGGTGCATGCAGAGCAGTGTCATTAGCAGCTGCTCTAACCTGGGCAGCCCTCACCTTGCCTTGAACTGCACTTTTGAACAAGGGGCTGGAACTGCTCACTGCTCATAGTAAAATGTTCTGGTGCTCAGCAGTAGAAAGGTGAGGAGGATGTTCCTTGGAGAGAATAAGATGCAGTTACTGTCCTGAAAGGAATGTCTTCCAAGAGAAAAATCAGAGATGACTACATCTACACAATTTAAGCAATGTTTGAGGAGACATATAACAATAGTCTATGAAGATTACGAGGTTGCAAACATGAACGGAGGATAAGAATTTTACATGAAAGTCCAAAGGACGTCAATCAGTACTTTAAAATTAAACAAGGGGAAATTAATCTAAGTAGCTGCATAATCATGCTCTGTGATAGATTATGGATTCTTTTTAATTAAAAGTGCTGGAAGGGGAAAGAATTAGTTTGATTAATTTTCTAGTTTGGGTGAAGAAGTTAGAAACTGTTGAGTTGAATTTTACCTGTGTTATGGCTTGCCATGATTTAAACTTAAAAATTTTAGCTATTTCTAGAACTTCTAAAAAGTTCAACAAAAGTGACCTGCATTATTCATAATTATTGAGATTTTGCATCTTTTTATTAGATTAATTGGGAGTGAGAAAACATCTCAGAAATGCATTTTCTTTCCATGATTTCATAGTAGTTTTGCACTGTTATTCCTGGTGAATTATAACCCATATCCCTAGTAACATTCTTGTGTTCTTTTCTGTTTTGATATGTGATTCAATATGCCTGGCTCTGATCTCTTTCAGCCCCCTTTGTTTTCCCCTTGATCAGTGTTCTGTGTCATATTCATTCTGCTTTTGGTTTTCATCATTAAAATGACATTTTTCATCTTCTGCTTCACTGCACTGTTGGCGACTTGCCATTTCTTTTACTCACCCTTTCTGTTCTTACTCATGGCAAATGAAATAATTAATCAAATAAAAATTCCTGCCATAGTTACCTACAAATCATGCATATGAAATTTGATTTGGAAAAGTGAGGTTTTGTGGCAGCACGGAGACACTTTGGCATTCTTATATCGCTTAAGAGAAAATGGAACATTTTCCCACTCCCATGTCCTTGGGAAAAGGTGTTTCATGGCAAATTCTCAGCCACTGGAGTGGAGGGGTCTGTGGCACTTTGGCTGAGGATCTGTTGTTTCACTTTCTGGAGACACTTCCCATTAAATGAACATAAGAGCAGAGTTTTTCAAACCACATCTACTCACATTGAATGACAAAGGGAATTCAGCTCTTCCAAGAGGGATCTTTCAGGTGCTGCTCTCTGTCAGAAATGTCCTACAAAAGGTGAGTGCTCTGAGGAATGTGGTGGCAGACAGATCTACTATCCCCTTAATCTGGGTTCAGGCTATTCCTCTGCCTTTGTCTCTTTCTAACAAGGATCAATCTCCTAAAATCTCAGTGGCTCTAAGTCTGTGCACAGCAGAACTCTCGGCTGTTTTCAATACCTCCAATGGCATCCTCCAAAACTCATCACAATTTCTCTGGATTACTTCCTCCTGGTGTGAAAACTGAAGGCAAGCAAAAAATTAAGACACTACCACAAAGAAAGTTTGAATCTATTGTGAAAACACCAATCGTCGTTCTGTCCTTATGGTTCAGATCTCTCTCTGTGGTTGTCTCAATAAATCTAAACTTATTGCAACAAAATTAACCCCAAAATCCCAGGAATAAGTACTTTCTTATAATATTTCAAAGTTATTTTTATATTAAAGTAAACCATAGTGTATCTGTAAATCTGAGAAAATTTTGGTGAATTATTAAAACTTTTTCTCATGTTGATAGGAAATTAGCAAACTTAGCATCAGTTTTTCTAATTAAGGAGAAATTAAAATCAACACATTAAAGCTGAAGTATTTTTATAGTCATTTTGATTGACTCAATTGAAATTAACTACAGGGTAATATATTGTTCTGTAACAGAATTCATTACAGAAAAATGTTACAAGGTTGTAGGCTATTTTACAAAACCTCCCTGTACTAATTGGCTGAAAAGGCTGGGTTTAATCCATGTATTAGTGCACATAAACTAAGAAAAACATTTAAGTGAAGCATAGAAGCAGACTTTCAAACTGCAGTAGTATGAAAGAATATAATAGAACAGGATATTAAATAATCAGAGGTATAATATCTGGAAGAAATGTAATTTTGTGTAATTGCCAAAGTAGCACTCTAGGTCAAATAATGGACAATATTATAAAAGGATTAGTCTGACACTGTGTTCCAGTTCATAAATGACACAATTTACTGTTCCATAGCTTACATATTTTCTCAGGTGAGATAACAGTTAATTTTCAACTCTTCCATAATAATCTCTATATTCATTGACCAGGGAAATTAATGTGTTGCCTTAGGGATTGCCTAAATTTTATATACCTGAATGAGTCAACACCTGAATGAGGTGTTTTTCATATCTGTTTTCTATCTTGGTGTTTCAAAGGGGAAATAACAGCTCTTCTGGATCTCCAAGTCAATTTACTGCAGGTCACATCCTGCCATAAGTAGCTCTTGGCCTTTGGAAACTTCATTGTATGTGTTTATTATCGACTTCATGGAATTATTTGCAGCCTGCCCTACCTCTCACACTCACTGTGAGCAAGTTTGGGAGCATAAAATCATGAGGCATGTGACAGTTTTGTACTGAAACGAGCACCACTTTGGAGCCATCTCGTGCCCTACCTGTGTGATGTTATTTGTGACCATTATTCTCCACGGTGCTGCAACAGACCCTGGAGGAACTGCAGGGACCTGATGCCCAATCTTCCAAAGAGCACAGCAAGTACTTGCACACATCAATAATGGTCAAATTTTTTATATTATACATGAAGGAGATGGAGAGCAGTGGGAGTTATTAATTCCAAGTGCATTGAATCTGTGGCCCCACGATTGAAGATACTTATGTGGGAAATGAACAGTTCTGCAGTCCTGGTTTATAGTTAGTTGCCAGGTAACTGCTTTCAGAGAATCAGCAGAAAAAGTATATTTTCTAAATACCTATTGAGTAGATCATTATTTTAGCTTTACAAGGAGCTAGTTTATATTTCCACAGTGATCCCACTGATTGCTACCACATACTGCACTAAGCAAGGTCTTCACCCATACATGAGCTGTCACGAGTCAGAATTTTAAGTATAGGATATGTGAACATGACTTAAAATAATTATTAAAAATTTTTTGCTGTATTCTACCTCTTACCAAGCAGGAATACTGCAGCTGGGAAGAAAATCCACAGGATTTCCCATTCTCTCCTTTTTGTTTTTCTCCTCCTCTTGTTTTGCTCTCTACCTTTTCCTCCTGTCCCAGTTGTGCACTCCACAATGGTGAAATTGTGAGAAACAGAAAAATTGCTAGAGGAAATGCCAAAAGTATAGGTAAAAATATATCCTCTCAGACTCAGGAGTAAAGGCTACAGATGGCCAGACTTTCCTTAAGCTTTAGAAAAATCACTGTTAGAAATACCAAGCTACCTATGAAGACAGGGCAGCTGTGGAATGTAACAGTCCTAAAGGTACAAAAGATTGTGTCAAGTATGTGAGTAATAGAGGAGGAGCTTACATCACTGGTTTTTGAGTAATTTTCTGTTTTCATTCAGTATGCAGAGCCCTGTCTAGCGGACTCAAGACTGTGGATAAACAATTTTTTTCCCTTGCTTATTTTCAACAGGCTGATGAGAAGTCATCCTCCCACACCCAGAGGCCATGGGCTGTGAACCAGTTTTCTCTGGAGCTTACAGAGAAAGAGAGATTCCTTTAGAAAGCAATCCAGCTCAGGAGCTTTAGTCATTAACTTTTGCTGGATTGATGCCCCTCGGAACAATTCCATGTTCTATTGAATGAAGGGAAAAACGACCCCAAAATATATCCACTGGTGTCTTTTATTAAGTTATGCAAAATACAGTATTAATTATGACACTGCATGCATTTTAGACAATATAAATGCAAGCCTACAGAAAATGTGACAAAGAAACCCTCAATTACTTTTGAGGTAGTATACAAGGAAAAATAGGAAAGCAGAAACACAGTGGATTAAAAGAACAAAATATTAGTATCACTTTGTGCATACATTAGTCACTCATAAATACATTTGTATGAAATAACTTAGGATACAATTCCATTCTTGTTAAAAAATATACTTCTTCAAATTCACCATTCTTGTTTGTTTTGATTTCACATGACATTTTATGGTATTTTATCAGGTGGGTTTATTTTTTTTGTCACTGCCATCATGATCTTACCCTTTTCCTCCAAGAATTTAGGCACAGATGGCCTCATGCACAAAAATAAATAAGAAACCTGCTTGAAGGGAAAAGAATTCTGCTCAAATAGGTTAGGATAGTCTAATAAATACATTTTTGTTTATAAAAATATTTCAGGTTTATAAAAGAGGGGAGGGGACAGTCTCCCATGTGGAAAGGATGTCAAGTGAAAAGTGCTGTATAACGTTTTTGAAGAGATTTTGTTTTAAACATATAGTACCATTATGAATATATATTTTATAATAATCCTGTTTCTTAGAACCTTATTGTTCACTAGAAGTATCAAATGCTCTTTTCTTCCTTTTGTTTGCTGTCTTATTGCCATTTGGGGAGGTGCCTAGTTCAGAAGGGTTCCGTATAGCTGTGCTTTTGTAAGGCTGTCCTTCCGACTCAGACCAGTGCTCCCAGTCCGCTGAAACTGCGGCTGCTTGCTGTGGACACCCGAATGGCTTCCTTGATCCATGGAAGACTGGTGGATTTCTGGAGCCTCCACTGAACTCTGGTTGAGTGACTCTGCTGAGCTGTTGGGGCTCACGTCCACGTATTCTCTTTTCAATACCGGGCTGTTTTCGATGTTTTTGCTACTGCATAACTGGACAGTGATCCTTTCATTTTTTTGGTCTCTCGATTCCTTAGTTTTGTAAGTGGGCAATTTGTCCTGTTTACAGCTTGTGCTGATGTCAATGTTCAGGCCACTGTCTGTTCTCAGGAAGCAAGAATCCACAAGTCTGCTTTGGCAGATGTCGTCTCCCTCTGAGCAGCTGTCTGCTTTGTAACTGGCATAGATGGGGCTTGCTCGACTGTCCCCCTTCTTGATGGGGCTGCTGTAGTACTGCTCTGAGAAACTGCAGGGCGACAGCCTGCCAGCGTTCCTGTACGAGTATGCTCCAATGTCCTCCACGCTCAGCTGCCTCCACCGCCCCGGCAGGTCTTCCTCTGAAAGGTGGGTGCTCCTGCACTCACTCCTCATTTTCTGGTTTGCTAAAGTCTGCTGTGGTGTTATGGCTGAGAAATGAAAAGGTTCGTTTGCATATGGAGGCAGAGTCCTGGTAAAAGTGGGCGAGTTCTCGTTGTCGTCAGCGAGCTCCATGTGCTGCGCGGGTTTGGGCTTGGCAAACCTGGGGCTTCCCTGGTGCTCGTAGCCCGCGGGTGACTTCCTCTCAAACAGCTCCTCTCGGTTGCTCATGTAGATCGCTTGCTGGGAGGCCGTCAGGGTGTTGGCTTGGGCGTTCTCCTTCTCCTCAGACGTGACGCTGAAGCTGGAGTAGGAGCTGGAGGTTGGCAGAGAGGTAATGTACTCTGGGAAGGCTTCGTGGGAGAAGCTGGAATGGAAACCGTCTTCTTCCACGGTGCTGTCCGTGGAGTTTTGGGACCGCAGGAACCCCACGTCCTTCACCTGTGTGTCCACACTCTGCCGCCTCTCCCTCCTCCTCTCCTCGGGGCAGTAAAGGGCCGTGTCACTGCAGTAGATGTCGGACTTGTACTGCGGTCTTTGTCCGACTTTTCCAGCAGAGTCCTGAAAATTGAGGTCCCTGGCAGATGGGCTTGACAAGTGTGAGGACAGGCTGTGTGGGTCTGGTTTTTCCAGTACTTTGGCAATGACGCAAGTGGGTATGGTATCAGCATAAGAAGTGTGGCACAAGGGGACGGAAAGGCTGCACCCGTGCTTTTCCAGGTGGATGCTGACTCTTTCCTGAAAGTCAGTTGGCAGCTGCAACATAAAGAGATGGCAAGGAGAAAGAAGAGAAGGGTACGTGTCAATAGAGGTGCCGGATGAGCGCTGTTTATGACATTACATAGCTCACCATACCCGGTTCTTTGGCTAATGTGATGGCCACAATCTTTGTGCATTTCTGGAAACAAATGTAATCAAATGAATTTCGTTTGTTTACTTAACATTTGTACATCTTCATCTGTTTTCACTCATGTATAACACTGTGAAACTGAAATGTTTCCTTCCAAATTAATTCAGGTTGGGTAGGAATGATCACAGAATTGCTCAGGTCAGAAGAGGCCTCTACACTCATCAAGTCCAGCCATTAACCCAGCACTTCCAGGTTTATTTTACTGATGTAAATAAAGTATGTAGTAAACAACACTCTTAAAAAGGCAGGTAGGGAATTACAGCCTGCAGCAACACTTTCCAGTCTGTGTGCTCGGGTGTGATTTGCAGTTGGAGTGTGGGTGTGCAGAGGTCTCTGCGGGGTGAGGAAGGAGGAAGAGATCAGATCTATTCTGTTCATCTTGCCTACAACCCCATGCCAAATTGGCTCCTGCCCCCCAGCATCACCTTTGATAAACAATGCTGTTTGGAGATGCAGGAAAGCTGACTGACATTTATAGAAGTGCTGGCTGCTGAGACAGGATTATTCCTGTGCTGGGAGGAAGCAGATCAAGCTGGCTTCCTTGCTCCTTCAGTTGGACACTGCTTGTCAGATCCACCATCCACATAAGCCTCAACATGTCCTAGCACACTGGCAGAAATAAGCAGTAAGCCCTGAATTCACATTGTGATTCCTGTGACAGAATTAATCAATAAGTCTGTTATGTATCAGAAATCATATAGGTTTTTTTTTTTAGAAAGTCAGGCCCAGGGCTGTGGATGGTGGTTTCACCTGCCATTCTGTCATGTGGCAGAATGAGAGAGAGAGATGACATTCCTTGGTGAAGCCTGCTCAGGTATCACCAAGCACACTTTCCTGTCAAATTTTATCTGCCTTGCTCACTTCAGATCTCTATCAATGATCCGAAAGCAGTATGAGAGAGGTTGTCTCTCACTATTTCTTGCTGGAAATCAGAATTCATGTTTGGAATAAGTTTTGAGTTTCTGATTGTTATAGCTCCTTTGATATTCCTGTCGATTTATGCCACTTGGGAATTTATCCCTTCAGTGCTGGGCTGAACTCTGATTTTCTTGGCACTTTCTTTTTATAACGACAAATCAAGTTCCTCTTTACAAAATAATCAGTGGTTAACCTTATGACCTTCGTAATCTCACTTGCTCCTTAAATTTGTTCCTCTAGAGGAGAGAATGCTACAAATACCTGTAGTTGTTCCCTTTGCCTTTTTTTTTTGGCAAAGGAAATTTAAGGTGCCTGCTCCTTGTCATGGCCTCACATTTTGTAAGAAATGGAGATCCTCTTTTAAGTTCATTGGGAAGTTTTCAAAGCTGGTTTAATCCCCAAACCTCACTGTGTTCAAAATACAGCACGTAGTGAAATGGCATTCTTGTTATTTGTAGTAGGACGAGTGTTTTTCCAACCAACAGACCTTCCAGGATATTTTGGATTGATCATTATGTTGCTAATTAACTCATATGTCTTCCATTGGAAATAAATGATATTGCCAGTCTGCTGGCAGACAGCAACATTAGTCATAGTAAGTACAGATGCAACAAAGACCGAATAAACAGGTTGTAAAATAGCCCTGGTGTGAATTGCCATAGAAATGAGGAAAGGAAATACAGTTAATTTAATATGAAAATGCTATATGGGGCAGCTCTTATTTTAGTATCCTGTAGCACCACTGTTTGATCTATTTTATATACGTTATTAAGATTATGAAATGTGTTAAAAAGAACATTATTGTCTGGGCATCGCACTGGAAACTGGAATTACTAAAATGATACTGCTATCACACTACTATATTTTACTAGAGTCTAGGTTTCTGGATAACATACAATAGTTTATCAGGCAATATTTGCATTTGTAAAGAATTTATTGGCTGTGACAGCACATTCACACTTGCTAAATTAATAAATGCTTGGACTAATGAGTGGAGACTGCCTATTTAACTGAGTATATGGCAGTCTGGGAAATTGTGGGGAGATCTCACTTTTGTGATAGTTCTCTGCAAATAAACAATTAAATGCTTTTAAGGTTCTAATTAGAACAGGTAGGGTGTAATAATTCCTCAATACAATTTGCTAAGGGAAGTCAGTTAACAGGAGAAAATAACAGGACCAAGATAATAGTTAATTTAGAAGTTCTGTCTCTGTTCAATAAAATCATTGCCTGGTGGACAGAACAATCTTGCTTCATCTTTTTTTACCAGGGTTGTTCAGTGCTCTGAAGCCATCTGTTGACTTAGAGATGGTTTGTACATTCCAGATTTAGTTTTGCAATATTCCATTGCAGAGTTGCACAAGAGAGGCCGTTTGGGGGGATGCTGACCTGATGGGACTGATGAAGGAAAGGCAAATCTCTGTAACCTTCACTGAAGCCATGTATCTGAGGAAGGTGCTATTGCTTTGTGCAGGGCCTGGATCCCTAAAGAACTGTCTTGTTTACTAAGATAATATTTGCCTCCCCTTTAAGGAGCCTATTTCTCAAGCCTCGTTTCCTTGGAAGCGAGGATTATTAATTAAAGTTTACACCTTGGAAATCAATCATTCGGTGCTCTGGTTTCTTTAGAAAAAGATATTTGTTCTGGCAGTCCATTTTAAAATTCAGGTTTGGAAACTAGCTGGACTGGAAAATAGCTTCAGGAGGAAAATTGATTGTATCAGAATCTCTGACGCCTGTGAATTGTCATTCCCCTGCTCTCACCCCACTGCTCCTGCACAGCATTTTGCATTCTGGAGTTCACAGCACTTCAGTGTTTTACAAAACCTTTGTTTTACAGGCAACCAGAGCAGGCCCATTCCAGGGGATAGGAGAGGACTGGGTACCTTCAGGTTCCACCACAGGCTGTGATTTTGTCAGCACAAGCACCAGAAGGTGCACGAGCCCTCCTGTGGCTTAAAAAAGGGTGTGTGGAGGAAAAAAAGCCTTAAGGGCAAACAAATTCTGGAATTGATACATGCAAAATAACCTGTTTTCCATACAATATTTATGTCATCAAACAAGCTTGGTCACATTACCTCTGAGAGTTTATGTGCCCTGTCATAGTTCTTGCTGCACTGGAGAAGCTGAGCAGCTAAATTGCAGTCCTTCCTGTAGAGCTCCTGGAAAAAACAAAAAATAACCTCCACTTTAAAGTCTGCAAAGTGCTTGTGGCATTCAGAATTTCTCCCATGCCTGATCAATCTTTTCAAAACTCACTTTGGGGAAATTTGGAGCATACTTTAATTTCTGAACAAATTAAGATGCTTTGTTGTTTCTTGCACAACTTAGAGATATTTCCTCCTTTGCTCTGTGAGGGTTTCTAAAATTACGAAGAATAAACTTTTGAGATCTGTTACAACAGAACAGTAATCTGCATTTCAGAAGATGGATACTTACCATTAAGAACTGAATTTTATACTGTTAACATGCATGGCACTGTGAAGGCTAAAAAAACCATGATCTTTTAAGCGAAAAAGAACATTTTTACTGGGTATGATCCAGACAAGCACTAAAATACTACTTTAGAAAGTGCTAAAATAATCTTATGAGACCGTGGGAGAAATTAATTACAGAAATATACATTGTGTTGGCTTTTTAAAAAAGGTAGACTCTTTCTCCTTTTGATATTTCTTGATGGTTCCTGGCTCCTTTAATATCTTGTAGAATGCAGCTATAGAAATATATTAAATCTCACTGCAAATATTTGATACTGCAGAACAGAATATTTTCACTGGGCAAGAAATTACCATGAGAATTCCACACAAGGAAGGAGAGAATTTAAGCAACCTTCTTACACTGTCTCGGTATTGAATGGCTCCCACTGCCTATTTAATGGGAAAATTCAGCACACAGATTTGCCCTTCACCTCAATTTAATTTAGCACACATGACTGTGTAACTGTATCCTTCAACCAGGATCTCTGGCTCCCTGAATGTAAGAGTTGGATTTTGTTTTTCCTTTTCCTTATCTAGTTACATTAAAACCAAGGTTGGTTTCAGAAGTTGACTTTATAGGTGGGTAGAGATGAGATACACAAAGCATGAAAGTGCTATGGGCACTGGGCTGTGTTAATCTGTAAGAATTAGTCTGTGTTTGTAAAAAAAAGGTGTGGAATACTGATACAATTTGGATTTTCTCTGATGTTAATGTTATAACTTTATTTTTTTGGCTACATTAATTCTCTTAAAAACTGATGAAGAAATTTTCTGTAAAAAAAGAAGTTCCTCTGTTTTAAAATACAATTTTAAGGTATTCTGTAATAAGAGATGTAACAAGATGTTCTTGTGAGTCTTTGAGGGATGGGGATAGTTGTCCCGTGAACATTAGTTTATATATCTTCATATTCAAGGGCCTTTAGACACTTTTGTTTTGTGCTTTTTTCCCTCTGTCTTTGCGAGTTTTTATACATGCCCCTTCTGCCTCAAATGTACTGGGGAGACATTCTTTTATGTGGCTCTTAAATTTTATATTAGGACACACCATTTTCATTCCTGAAAAAGAACCCAAGAATTCAATTTAGAAGTAAAATCTGTTGCATGTGTGTGTGATTTTGATATGCTGCATGCACATTAAACCCAATATATATTGCTGCACAATGTATAGCACAGACAGGTGCCCCGAGTCCCACATGGCATTTCCAGGCACACAAAGATGATCTCTCTCCAGAACCTAATCCTTTCTTCAAAAGCCGTGTGCCTCTCTTTCTGCGCAGCGGTTGTCATGGAGAGCACAAAAAGCTTTTCTGACACTTTATTTTTAGCAGCTTTAAAAATTTCTACAGAAGAATTACATGTGAGCTGCATGTGCCACGTGTACTTTGTTCTTCTCAACCTGCTGGGCCAAGCCATGTGACTGGAGTGACCTTCTCTCCTCCAATGTTTGCCTGAATGGAAACCAGCCATATCTGTGGCAATAGAACAATAACTGGCAATTCCTGCCAAAGTGTTTCCCACAGTTTAAAATACGCTTTTGTATCGAAAGCGGCATTTTACATTTCTGTCAGAAGAGAGAGGGAAAATATAATTGAAGAAATAAAAATTTCTTAGACAAAAGCATTCTCCCCATGTAGGATTCTTAATTTATCACTTCTGTACTTATTAGGTATAATATTAGTGGCTTGTTTTGTAGTCTTTATTTTAAAATTTGGAATATAATCTTTACTCTTATTAATGATACTACACATAATCATAGATTATCCTTAGCTGGAAGGGACCCACATGGATCATCAAGTCCAATTCCTGGCCCTGCACAGGACCATCCCCAGGAGTCACACCCTGTGCCAAGAGCATTGTCCAAATGCTTCTTGAGCTCTGTCAGGCTTTGGGCTGTGAGCACTTCCTGGGGAGCCTGTTCAGTGCCCAGCCACTCTCTGGGAGAAGAACCTTTCCCTGATATCCAACCTAAATCTCCCCTGACTTAATTTCATGCAATTTTCTCAAGACCTGCAAGGCCAGAACTTGGTCCATGAACCACCCTCAAGTCTGAAGAAGTGGTACTTGAGGCCTCTGGATCATATTCTAGTGCTCACAGTGAAACTCTGAATACTGAAAACACTTCAAATGTGGGTTCAAACCTGACTCCATGAAGTAGTATAAATGCATGCATACTTAAAGGGAGATTTCTGCAACTTTTTTCCACCTCCATTTTAAATTAGGAGTAACTCCACTGATTTCAGCTGAATTAGTCTGAAGGTATACCTGTGCTTCCAAAACCTGGATATAACCCATTGCTTTTACCACACTCCATTACTTACAGCTGTTAGAGTTATGAAGTAACTCTTCTTTCAACTCAACTTCTATACAAGTGAGGGGTCAGATTGGGAACTTTTTATTTCAGTTGGAAAGCTGTTAATTACACAGGCAGAGTTCACATCAACAGGCATTTTAATGAGATCAAATGCTCCCAGCTATGATTAGGAGTTCATGTGGAATATGGGAAGATTGAACATAAGATGCTGGAAAATAAGTGCTAACAGAAATATGTCTTCTGTAGATGAATTTTTTATTAAATGTGGAAGGAATGGCACAATAATGAACTAAATGCCTGCAATATTCCTCTCTTTGCTGTCTTTGTAGGTTTGTCTCAGGAAGGATTTAATGAGCTTGTTGCCAGCTGCACTACTCAAATCCATTTTTCTGTAGTGTTTAATGAGATGGAGGGTGACAATTGCCAGAGATGTTCCCTGTTTTGTCCCACAGAGAGACAGGTGCATTTTTACACATGAACAACTGCTGGGGAAAGCCTGGCTCCTGCTCCCTGCATGAGTGTCTGAGTGCCCAGGCTGGCTGTGTCCTGCCTTCTGCCAGCAGAGCTTGCTTGTGCTGGGCTTTTTGGTGAGAAAAGACTGAAAGGTCAAAGAATTGCAGGAAATGAAGGGCTCTACACTGTGCCTAAAATCCTTCTGATGAGTCCCCACTCCACACGTGTCCCTGCAACAGCTCTGACAATGTGCTTGCACCAATTTGCTGTACTGATGGCAAACTCAATGTGGGAATATTGCCATTTCTTAGAACATTTCTTCATCAGTTTCAGGCTAGATGTAAGGAAAAAAATATCAATGAAAAGTCTCACCACAGCCTCAAAGCATAAGGAGAGCTGGATTTACAAAATGATGGGAACAAACAAACAAACATAAATTTTAACTGTTGAGGTGACAAGTTACATTTTATACAAACATAAAATATTATTCTATAATTTCATGGGAAGTGCAAGACCTAATTAGTTTCTGAATATAATCTCAAAATTAATAGAGTCACATAATTAAATACTTACATTGTCTTCTGACAACTTATCTATTGTCACCTTGGCTTCTATTAAGTGATTATTGAGTGCAATTATTTCATGGCTCAAAGCCCGTTTTTCCTCTTCGTAATGTTGACCCTGTGTAGAAAATGGAGTAGTCAGTGTTTTTTCTGCTGTCAGAATATTTCAGATAAAGGCTGATGTCATTCTCAAATCCAGAGAAAAGCACAACAGACCAACATTTCTTTTTTATTTCTTCC
>VWZP01006719.1:928704-969799 GCA_013396995.1 Dicaeum eximium
CTTATTTATTTTCTCCAGTATTTTGCTTAGGGGATGAGGTAAAGTTCTTTAGAAATATGGGGGTCAGATTGAGCTCACATTAGGAACCTTCACAAAAGGCTCTAGTTAGCCTGTGCAAAAGCATTGAGCATCAGTCAATACATCCCTTCTTAGCCATGGGACAGGGTCTCTAATGTGGAAGGGACTGGAACTGCTCTTTTACTACAAGAATGTTTCACTTATGCTATTATTTTCCATCCTCATAAGGAAGGAAGAACAATATTTAAAAAGAAAAGCAGTTGTGTTTGAGCCAATTTCATTTTAGCTGTTGACTGTTCTGGCTGATTTAAAAGCCTTGATTAAGGTTGTTAATTTCTCAAGGTGAATGTTTACCTGATTGCAGGGTTAACACTCATTAGCAGAACACAACCCACTGTGGCATTTCAGGAAAACAATCTGATTCAAAAATCTTCCTGCCCACTAATTTAATCTTGTTACCAGTAGGATGTAACTCTTTATTATAAATGCAAAGAGATCAGTGGAAAGAATGAAATGCCATTGGCCCTTCCTACATTTTGTTTCATTTTGATACAGAGTGTTTATTGTACTGCTGCTCATATCAAAAATCATTGTGTACCAGTCATTTATAACCCTGCCTCCAGCCTTACACTGGTGTTAAAAAGTATGGTAGCTTCTGGGTGCTCTGAGATCAAGGCATCTTCTGTGCACTTAGAGCTGCAACAAGAAGGTTTGAAAATTATCTTGAGGGTCTTTTGGAAAGGTACATTGCCATAAGAGCAGCAAGTAGGGTAAACCCTAATATACATCTGTTTTGTTTAGTGAACTCAATCCAGTGAAAAATCCACAGTCTCAGCAGTGCTGAGCAATAGGACAAGAGGCAACGGGTGGAAACTGGAACATGGGAAGTTCACCTGAATATGAGGGAGGAATTCTGTACTGTGAGGGTGGCTGAGCAATGGAGCAGGGTGCCCATAGAGGCTGAGGAGATATTAAAAATCTCCCTGGACACAATTCTGAGTAAAGTGCTCCATAGTGCCCTATTTGAGCAGGGAGATTGCACTGGATCTCCAAGTGGATCTAGTGGATCCACTTCACTAGAAGTGAAGTGATCCCTTCCAACCTCAACCATTCTGTGATTCTGTGAATGTCACTTCCCACTTTTAGTTGTGAAGGACTGACATTTCCCAGATGCCACATTGCCAGGGTCACACAAAAGCCTTCTATCCACGCACACTTGACATCGTCAGCTAATTGACAGCAATGGGAATTGAGTGTTTTGAAGTCCGAATGAATATCAAGGTTAATTACCCAGCTGCAAAGCACCAGCCTGTATTAAAGAAGGGTGATTAAATTGGAAGTGGCAGCTCTCATCCTAAGCTGCTATTTAAAGAAAAACACCTTCTTAAATGGTCTAAGCAAACCCATAGCTTGCTTTAACCTGTGCAGATATGATTGAAGTGTCTCTGCAAAGGGCTGGACTGGCCTATTTCACTGCCAGTTTTCTATGGATTGTCTGTCCCCTGCTGTTGCCAGCCCTCTGTGATGACAGCCCAGGTCTGGGGGGGTTCAGGCTCTCCCCTCCTTGTTCCCACTGATCAGGCACTCCTGCCTGGGGACTACCCCACAGAAGTCCAAGGTGCAGCTTTGAGATCTTGCAAGGCTCCAACCTCAGTGTTTTTAGCCAGACACAGGGCTGTGTTTTTTAATTAGGCAGATCAACGTGGTTTTATGTGAGACCCTTAACTCTCATTGATTTTATAGTGAACTAAACAACCAGGCACTTGTAAACCTCCTGGCCATCTGTGCACCTCTAAAAATCTGTCTCCTTTGAGACTGTGACTGAAGATCACAGTTTCAGAGGTATTTAGCTGTGTAATGAGGTAGACAAGTGGCTACCTAAGCACCTGCAAAAAATATGGTCCCTCAATTTTCTAAGTCATTTCATGCTTTTGAAGGATCCAGGTCCACTGAGTACAGACATAACCTTCCAAATAACCATTTGTATGGAAGATTTTATCAGTCCTTGTATGACAAGTTGTCATACCAGGACAGCTGATTTGTAGAACTCTGTTGCTCTAAATCTCTCTGATCTCAGTAGCTGTTGCTCTTGCCTAGCCAAATAGAACTTTACTTATTCTATTTTGTGGTTCAGGAGAGAATATCTGGTCAAGGATTTATAGTTTTCAGGAGAAAAACTAATGAGGCAGCAGACTCAGGCATTGGAAGCACTACTTTCCACTGCATTTGAGTAATGCTGAATCTGGCTCAATTATGATTTCATTTTATTTCACTTATGATAACATTTGGATGATGTTTCCCAGACTTTGTATCTGCTCAGGTGTGACTTTAAAAGATATTCTATATTTATTGAACTGTAAAACTCGCCTCAGTTCAAATTTATACTATCCAGGTCAGCAGGTGGACACCAAAGTAATAAATACCTCAGCAGTGGAGAAGAGGGAATAACAAGGAAAGGCCAGTCCCAATCTTCTCCACCATTATTAGTTCACATCTTTCTCTTAAAATTGGTGCTGTTCACAAGAGCAAAGAGTGTTTCAATGTGGCAAAGTGAGGTAGCCTAAAGGTGGCAGGACACTGAAATCCTTCGGTCTATTGGCCACACATTGTGTGTCCATCTTTGGAAGTTCAGGGCTTCAGCCAGATGTTATTGTGGTGCAGTGGTGGCAGCAAGAGGACAAAGGCTTAATCCTGACACCACCTATGGGAGAACAGTGCAGCTGGGAGAGACAGTATGGTGGTGTTGGACCACTGCATTAGAAGGATTGCTGGTCACTGGGGGCTGCAACTTTGAGCTCTCCAATTGCAGTCAAGCAATCATTTTCAGCATCAGATGTCAGAGAGGCATGAAAGGAGGATGGGAGTCATAACATCAATGCTATGATCATGAGTTACAAATATAAATGCTTATTTTGCTTGTAACCACTTTTGGCAGATCCCTCTATTTCTGGCAGCTATAGAAGCTTGGTCCTCCTACTCTGCCATAAGGCTGGTGACCCCTCCTCCTTCCTTTTGGCACTGCTTTCTGCTCTGCAGGTGCTGATACCCTATCTCAAAACACAGTATGAATTAAATCAGTGGTGTTATTGATATGCCAATAGCTTGCAGCTGGGCTGAGGTTTCCTGAAGTCCACTCCAAAATGCCAGAGCTACAGACTGCAGTGGGCTGAGTGGCTGGTGGATCCTTGTTCAGGAATCTTTGTTGAGTCAGCTCTGTGCATCTTCTGTCCCCCTCATGCCTTGACACAGAGCCAGCACACAGGAATACAGCTCTGTACTCTCTGACTAACACAAGAGAACTACAGTCATGTGCCCACATCTGAGTCAGATCAAATTTGTTCTGCTGGCTGAATCCAGCAATCACAGCTCCTAGGCTGAGGGCACCTTGCTCCTATCCTGGATTTAGCATGACCTTCAGTGCATCCTTATCAGATCTTTGGAAGGGATTGAATATCTGTTCTTCACAAAGGAACCTAATTATATAATCAAAAATATAATTTCTGTCTGGAACCTTAGGGCCTTTTTATAATTTGTATCTATCACAGTGAAAACATCCCTCATATATTTATAGATCCATAAAAATATAAGTTGATGCTTTCAAAAGTGTTTGGTGCCATCTAGTCCCTACATCTGAAATCTGTGACATAAGTGGGGTTAAAAGAGTTTTGCTAGGTTGATTCAGCATGAAATAATTAATAGATAAGTGTATTTTTAAAAGTAACAAAACCTGGATGAAAATATCTGCTTATCTTTCATATTACTGGATCCACAAAGGTTACTACTCTAGTCCTTCAGCAGAAATGGGCAGCTAAAAGTTCTCTCTCTCTCTCTCTCTCTCTTTGGTAATGTTTCAGTCTCCCTTCATTGCTTTCCAGCAGCTGGAGGGTGTCCTACCATAAAGCAGTGTCAGCCTATTAGTCAAGGCTTGGCTGCTTCCTGTGCTCTCTGCTGTCCTGTGGGAGCTCTGATGTGTAGAGACCTTTGGAAAGCAGCCTCAGATTTGCAAATGGGAACTGCTGGTCTGTGGAAATGTCAGACTTTTCAAACATGGCAAAGTAAATCTTGATGTTCCTGTAAGGAACATTTCTGTTGATATAATTTCAATGCTACAGTGACAATGATATAATGGTAGTACTGACCAGCAAGGTATTAGTGGCCAGCAGTATTCCTTTGGAAATACTTCTTAATAAGTAATGCCCAAATGACAGACAGAAAGAGAGGGAGAGATTTTTCTCTGTTACAAATACCAGAGTGATATTGGTATCCCATCCTGAATGCCTTGACAGAGGTTTACTACCATGCTTTTGGATGAGTGTCACTTGGACATTTTACAAATTTCTTGGATGCAAACTTGCTGAGTTTTTTCTTCCATGGGAAGCTCCTTTTTTTCCCTGCAGATTTCAAATCCCTGTGTGTGTTTCAAGGACAAAATGCATTCCTTTGCCTTTCTCCTGATATGGGAGATGTGGTTTACTTTTCTCAACCTATGATATAAAGAATTTCTATCTCTCTGACTTTGTAAACATTTTCTGGCATTCTTGGTCTTTGGGGTATGGAGGTGGAAGAAGCAAGATGCCAGCTCTGTACCTGGGCAGAAATAGCCCAAATCCTTCTGAACAATGGAGTCATTTTAATACTCCAGCCTTCTGATGTTGGAGTCAAGAGTCTTGATTCACCCCAATGGGACGCTAATGGCAGCCATTGGTGACCCCTGAGATGTGGGACAGCAGATGAGAAATACAGGCAGAATTTTGTTCCCTTTTTTCTCTACTACTCTGCTTGTCCAGGTGGAGCTAGACAAGTTCTGACACTTGACAGGAGAAATTCCCCCCCTTTGTGGACCAGTGTAACTCTGTTAACTCAATACATCTCTAGGTCCTAATAAAATTGAGAACCAGTATGCATGGAATATGGTACAAGTTCACTTATGTTTTTCCCTGGTATTCCATCAAGACTTCAAACAGACCCCAGATTTGACTTGGTGCATGTGAATGCCTGTCTTCTGGAGTCAGTGATGCAACATCCAGTTATTACTGATAATTACAGCAATCATGGAGGACGTGAGTGTGTTATCTATCATGAAGAAAGGGCCCCCAGATGCCCTGTGCATTCTCAGTGATAATTCAACGACAGCACTTCAATAATGAGTGAGGATGAATTTGTTTTATAGCATCTGTCAGTACAGATCTTGTATTCTGGTGAGAAATAAATAAAAATGGCCATTCTTTGTGGAATGGAAGATTGGTGGGTTGTGCAATGGTCTCTCCCACCAGGTGTGGAAACTTTTCACTGTTGCAGAGGGTACTAATGTGGATTATTTCAAGTTTAGGTGCCCTCCTCTTCCCATGCAGGTGTGTCATTGTCTCAGCTGAGCAAGGCAGGGTTCAAACCAAGGGACCTCTTGTCTTGTAAGCAGTCTTAAATAGCAACACTGGTGGTGGTGGGCCTGCCTAGGCCAGGGTTAGAGCCAACAAGGTAAAGAAAACAAGAATGAGAAATGTGGTGGAAATAAAACCTTTTTTCCTCCTGTAACTCTGAAAGTTAACAGCTGCTGTATTTGTAGTACTTCCCTGCAGACCATATGCATAACTTGTTTTATCAATTGGCTCATAAAGAAGCAAAGGATGGTTTAGATTTGCAGGAATTACTGGATATTCTCTGCCGTAATTCCTGATTTTAAGCATGTTCAGTTCTGCTCTGCAGATCTTCATGTTTTTATGGCAGATGACGTGTTTGTGCCTGTCCATGGATGCTCTGTGTGAGTTTCTGTCAGTGAAGAGCAGTGGATGTCCCCTGCTCACACTCACTTGCACCCATGGGCAGAAACCATAACAAAAAGAGTGAACTGACAAGATCAGAAGAGCAAATAATAATGAAAGACTTTTGAGTGAATAATGAGACTCTATCAACTGATACCAGTTCACCTTGGGGTGCAGGATTTGGTGCTGATGATTGTGGCATGAAAGCAACATTCACTACACGTTAAATTTTTAGTTTTACTTCTTTGCATAACAATCTTATTTTGGTTTAACAGTAAAATGAGTATCCAAAGGAGCTGTTCACTTACAGATTCACTGAACCCACAAGTGTATTTAAGAATGTGCATCTTTACAAAGAAAAGAGGAAAAGAGCCAAATGTTTAGCAGATTTATGAGGTAATTCTTTATCAAGTTACAAACAAAACTGCAGGAATGTGTAGGGATGTATGTGGTAGCATCCTGATTGCACTTCATCATCTACCACTGTCTCATCTTTGCTTCCCACTGCAGCAATCCCCAGGACACCCATCCTTGTCTCAATACCTCTTCAAAATGCTAATAGAGCCTGGCTTTCAGGAATTCTGCTACATTATGGTAAGGAGCAATGACTAATTCATTATATTTATCCTACAGAATATTAGATATTTATTTAAAGTGATTTTCTGTTGCCAAGCTGCCAAGGTTGCAGGCAAAGCTGCATTCTTCAGAGACAAATGTAAGGCACTATGGATTTGAAAATACCCATTTTTATGGGCAGGTCAGAGAAAATATGTTGTTGATGTGTCTTTTGCCTTAGGCTTTACCTACTGCAAAAATCTATCTCATGTTGGAGTTCTTCCACATAAAGAAGATAGTGGCAAGAGCATTATTCCAATGTGACAGGCTTTTCTTATGATGAGCACATGGGATGAAGGGAAGTGACAGCTGTATGACTCTTGGGTTGGCTCAGAAAGAGACTGGATTGTCTGTCCTTGCCCACAGCTTAATTTTTAAAAAGATTTTATTTATTAACTCCTCCTAGGAGCTCAGCAAAATATTTTAAAATAATTACATGGTCACAGTGAAATGAAATAATGGAGACTTCAGCTGAGCTAGTGGTAAGGAGCAAAACGTTTTGCAAAAAGAGAAGAACTTGTGTGAATGGGTAGAAAAGGAGAAGTTCCACTGCTGCAGGCCACACGAGGGAGGCTCTTCAGCCTTGTAGCTTGAAGCTGTCACTCTAAGGACTGATTGCCTGACACTCAAACTTTCTAGCCACAAAGGTTCCTCTGCAGAAAGGAAAAATTACTGGAGACTGGTTATTGCTTAAATGAACCACTTAGATGGTCTAGAAAGAGGAGGTGGCATTACTTTCTAGGAGTAAAGAAGTAAAATGGTCTAGGAGGAAAAATGTTGTATTCTGAATTTTGGAATATTCATTCATATTAATTGTAGATTATTTTAATATGCAAGTGAATTCTAATTAGAGTTGACTACCTAAACAAAGGCAATTTCCCAACCAAATAAAAAATAGTAAGGGCTAGATAATTTACAGTACTTTACTCTGTAATAATTTGTTCTGCTCTAGGAATTTTGAAATTCACATTTCCTGTCACCTTTTGACACTTTCTTTTAATAATTAGCTGTGTAGAAGAAAACTTCAAGTCCCTTCCTTTCCCCCTGTGACTAAAAGAATGGTTTATCTAAATACTCTCTCGGGAGCTAAACTACTTCTCTCTCAGAAGATTTTTCTCAGATATATCACAGTCCTGACTTCTCCTCTCTGGTTCATCCTTGCACTTGAGTGCTCAGGATCCATTCTTGCAGTGAAGACCAGTGATGAGCTGGATTTGTGCCCAAGCCCTGCTTGGTGCACCCTGCACAGCCCAGAGCCAGCCCAGCAGAGCTTGTCACAAGGGCAAACCTGCTGTTATTGCTGCATTTTTGTTATACCTTAGGCTTCTCTCTCCTCACTACTCCACATCTGGGGCTCTTCCTCTGGTGGATTTTGATCTTTCTAAATATGTCCATGTCCAATGTGTGTGTGTCTTTATATTCTGTTGCCCTAATCTCTTGTTTCTGTTTAGTATACATGGAAATATCTGCTGGGATATTGATTGGGAAGATTTGGTAAGCTGTCTGAAAAATTGTAAATGTAGTACAGAGAATAAACATAATGTACTTGTGTCTTTTCTGTGTGAATTAGCCTCTCCTTTTTTTACTAAAACATATTTCTGCTATTTACTTTGTAAAATCTCATCTTGGGTAAAGGTTTGGTGTTTCCCCCCATCCCAATCAACCTCAGATCCTTGAGAACATTTTGAGAAAATCCCTGTAAGTTCTTTTCAAGGCAAAGTAGGGGAGGTCCATTAAAATTAAATACTCTGTTCAAATATCTAGCCCCTCAGACCCTGCTAAATAGTGTCTTTTTGGCAGCATCCCAATTCACACTGCCATAACCAACTATAATGACTACATTAAATAACTATTGCAAAAAAAAAATGGTATAGAAAAGGAAATAGCCACTATGCAAATTCCTTGAACAAAGACAGAATTTTTCTTCCAACCCTGCGAGTAGGTTACTCAAGTCTTTGTCTCTTAATGGCATTTGGGGGCTTGGTGTTGTAGTTATTTTTAATATTAATTTAATTGAGTCTCTTTGGAATTGCTGAGGAAGCCTGCAGGGAGGGGCAGGTGGGACTGAGCCTGAGAGCTGGAGTGGGGTTTGCTGCAGGCTGTGGTCATGGGAGGCTTTGCTGGACAGAGCCACATGTGATCCCCACAGTGGGGACACTGTTTCTGCTCACTGGTGCTGGAGGAGTGAACTGCTGGAGGCAGAAGGAAAGGCTGCAGAATGGATTGCTTGCTGTCACTGACTTAGTTTTACTATAAGGGAAGTGCAGCACTTCCTTCCCAGCTGACTGCTGGGATCAAATCCAAAGAACATTAAAGATGGATATGTTTTTGTGAACAAGCAGACAGGAAGCTCACTGCAGTGTGTTTCTTCTGTTGCTGTTCAGGATGGTCCTTTCAGCTGCTGCCCCCAGAGTTTGTGTAGATGGGAGAGACCTTTTGATCAAGAGAAATGTCACAACCTTTGTTCCATGTCATGAGATCAGCTGTCTTGAATCTGCACTCCTCTCCTTTGCCATTTCAGAGCTTTGCTGAAATTTCATTCACCTCCTTAACTATCCTGAGTTGTACTGTAACTCCACAATCTTTTTTTTGTTTCAGCAGTGAATCTGGTTTTAAAGGCCTTTGCTGGCACAGTTCATGGCCCCATCAGCTGTGCTGGCACAACTTTGGCCATCCTGAAAGTCAGACTAACCCTTCAAACTTGAAAAGCCCTTTGTTTGGGAAACAGATATTTTAAACTATTTTTTCCATTAAGAAAAGTGCATATGGAGTCAATATCCTCAGTATTTCTCCATGGCATTCAGAGATCTGGCTCACAGTTTAAATATTTTCCAATGACATCCCAAGATTCAGTTTTCTATTGCCCTGGAGCCTGGCAAAAATTTGAGCACTGTGATTTCTTAATTCAATTTATTATAGCTATTCATATATTTCCTAATAATATAAAGTCTCTAAGGTATCCTTTTCACAGCAGCTTAGAAATATTAATATCCTCTTGAGAAGAGACTAAAGCAAACCTTCCCTTATTTATATGTCAGGAGTGTCATTGTCCAGGTCTAAGCCAGCCACCTTCCTTCCTTCATTCAATCAGCATAGAGATTTCTTCAAAGCATGAAATTCCTCATTGTATGGTGATTTTTTTTTGGAGAAGCATCTCTCCAAAGGTGCGTGCTGATAAAGATGCTGATAAAGATGCTGAGGATAATAATGCTTCAGACATACACATGCAAAATAGACATCTAGCATGTAGATGTCTAAAAGTAGGTAAAATGAAGGTTACTTTGAGTAACTAGCTCAATGACACAAAAATCATGTTTGGCAGAAGCAAGGATTGAATCCATATCTCCCAAGACATAAATCTAGTAATTCATGGGAAGCTTGCTTTTCTGGGTCTGTAACTGTCCCCAGGGAAGAGCAGCATTAAGAGATTTTGCAACTAATGTGAATCTAGCTGAGACAGGCTTTCAGTAAGTTGATTGTAATGACTTGTTTGATGGGAAAACCTCAAGAAATGAAGAATATTTCCCTGGATACCAGGAGCTCTATGCCTCTGCATGTGCTAACAGCTTTACCCCTTTGAACAGGTCTGGATCCTGAGTGCACTTCTTGTTTTGCCTGGTTAAAAAGCTGTCTGATATTTAGCATTTTCTCTCTGTGAAGACATTTATATTAGTCAGTTTTCTTTCTTCACTGCACTAAACACATGAGCTGCCTGAGTCTCCTGCTGAGGCAGCTTCTTTTCTTCTCAGTCTTTCCAATTTTCAAACAACTTACAAACCCTCTAAAAATTGCCAATATCAGAACTTCAGCCGCTGTCTTCAAAGTGGACTTTCTCTGTCTGAAACTGTGGCAAAGTTATCATTCTGCTCGATTCACTTCTCTCATGGTTATACAGATACTACTTTTGTTATTTTTGCCATGGCTTGCTGCTGGGTGCTCAAGTGGAGTTGCTGAACCAGCCTGACTTTCAGAGTCAGTGACCTTTCCTGAGTCCCTCCTTTCCACAGCACAACCCCATTCCCTTCACTTCTTCCTTCCCATTTTTTGCATTATGCCCTGCAAAGCACTCTCATATATTTTATGCTTTTAAATGTCTGTGGAAAAACATATTTTGACTGAATGGGAACATCTTATGGAAGGCACTGGTCATTTGAATTGATTTGCTTATCAACATTTAACAACACTGCTAATCTTTTTTATCTCATTTTATCAGCAATAATTTTGTGTTTGCTTTTAGGACACTGTTGAAAACATTGGTTTGTGCTGAGACCTGTACCAGTCACTGAGCTGTCCTGATCCAGCCCTCTGAACAGACTCTTTTAAATGGAAACACCAAGTGCCTGCTACTTTTTGAGGTGACTTTTACTGCAACCCTTCTGCTAACTGCTTTTGATATTGTATCATGTTTATTTAGTAATCACAATCATATGAAGTGGTACTTGTCAATTCTTAATATCCAAATATATCTACTCAATTGCCTTTACAAAAGAAATTGTAGTTCACTTAATAATTTTTCATAAAAATGTGTTGGCTTCCATTATTTATGCTCTTCTGATTTAATTTTCCAGTAGCTGAACAACGCAAACCACGGGTGTGTGTTTTCTACAACCTCTATTTGCCCCATTCTATGCTTGACCTCTTGGGTGTTGGTACAGTTGGTTCAGAACTATCTCTACATTCTTAGAATGTATTTCTAATTTAGTTTGGAGTAGGAAGCTGGGAATCTGTTCAGCTGGTTCTTTTATGAATGTTAGGTGGAAATTTATGTAGGCTCCTGTTTTTTATAGGAAGGATTTTGCAAGTGTTTGCTAAGACACATTGCTGAACACTGTCTGTAGTTTCCATTGAATTTGGAAGTTGAGTTGCAATCTATAGCAAAAAAAAAAAAAAGTTCAGCCTTAAAGCAAAGAGTGGCACAAGGGCTCTGCCTCCTGCTGAGGACAGCCAGGTGAAGAGGGAAAGGTGCTCCTCTCTTTTCTGGGCGTGTGGCAAGGCAAGGACTTGGAGTGCCACGAAATGTCCCAGTTAGGTCAGAAGGAGACATTTCCTGGCAGAGCTGGTGCAAGAAGCACTTTAAAGCTTCTGTAGAGCCAGGAGGGAGCTGCTGCACGTTTGGACTGCACAGAGCCAGAGGGACAATGTGGGGCATCTTTGCCCAGCACAATTGTCCTTGAGGTTTGAGGTACCCCAACAGCAGAAGCATTTGGTAAATCTCTGGGTGCTGCATAGAGAGATTTGGGAAATTTCTTCTGGAAAACATCTGGAGATTAAAACTCTCCAGAATGAATTTCTCTAATTTTGGCACCCTTGATTTCTTTTCTTAACTGTGGTGTCTGCCAGGTGCTATTGATTTGAAAGTTAGTTGCTGCTTATAAATAATTCATTTACCTTCAGAGACAGCTCTCTGGAAACAGAGAAAAGCAAAACCTAAACCCCAAAACAAAATGAAAACCACAAAACTTCCTGGTTAACACACAGTATTAAAATTAATTATTTTTTCTCTCTTTTGGTAATTTGGGTTTATTTTCCACTTCTTTAGGGGATGGTCCTTCAATCATGGACACATGGAAATAATTTGACAACTATTTCCTTCCTGCCAAAAGAATACAAAAAGCCCTGGGAGCCTGGTAGGTAAACTGTTCTCTGCCATTAAGAAAACGAGATTTAATGTCTTAACCAAGTCCTCTTTCACCGTGAAGAATACAGCTTTACTGGTTTATGGAAAACATAGGTATTGGGCAGGAGGTTAGGCCCCTGAATCTGTCAGAAGAGGAAGGAGAAAGAAAAGACTCAGAGTTGTGAACACACTGTTTAATCCTTCAGGCTTTGATCTTAGGAAGGAACTTTAGAGAGACTCTTTTTAATCATAGTTGAAGATGAAATGAGGAATATTTGACAGAGAATAGACCCTACAAAACTGAAGATTAGAAGCCAGACCCAAATGCACCACTCTACAAAAGCCCATATCCTCCTGGTCCTGTTGATTGTTTTCTGGTTGCTTCTATCTCACTGTTCAAAAGTATTTCTAGGAACATAGTTTTAAATTCAGTGAAACTTTTAATCCAGTTAGTCTGGTCTTTGTCCTCAGCCATTGGTTTATGGCTTCTGTTTATGACTTGGTTTATTGGCTTTGTTTTCCTTGTATTTACACATTGTTCTGTCTGAATTTATCCTCCACACAATGTAGTACATTGCATGTACTAGTTGTCTTCAGAATCTAATTTACATCTAATTTACTGGTCCTTTTTTTAATGCTTCCTGTCATAACATCTTACACTTGAAGAGTGCAGATATAATTTGCTTTTCAGCTTCTGAGTTTTATTTATTGATAGAAATGTGTTAATGTGGATGGACACTGAAGAACTGTGTTGATTCTCATTAGTGATAAGAAATTTGTGACAAGGCTTTAGACAAAATCCCTGATTGTTAAAGTGGTTCTTTTATCCCAGTTTTTAGCTCCATCTTTGAATCTTAACAAATATCCTTTGTGTTCTGCCACTCCAAAATAACAGAATTAATACTTTCCCCGTCCATGGGTATATTTTGGGTGAGTAAGAGGCCAAACTTCAGGTAACTTGACAGCTAGAAAGTGATGTTGGATGCCTCTGCACTAGTCTCAAGTTTCATTAGAAGTCATAAGAGTTCTACTAAGAGATAAGGAGACCCTGTACATTCTGAATAAAAACTTTTAAAAATCTCCTTCTGTACCCTGCTGTGGTAAAGAAACCTCCTGGTGTGCTCCAGAATCTAGCTCCAGTAAATATGTGAAGTCATCAGCAAAACAACAGTTTGGTTCTCTCTCAATTTGTCTTAAACCACTGTACAAAAATATAACTTAAATATAGATATTTTAAAATTTTTGAAGTATATTTTAATCCACATAGGTAGGAGGAAAAATGCTTTCATTGAAGGCAATAGAAGAGCTATACTATTTAAACCTCATCACAGCCTGTGCTAACTGCTTTTGGTGATAAAACTAGCACTACTGGAAGGTACAGAAACACTTCCTACCACTCTGGCAGGATTTCAAAGTCCATATTTTCCAGCAGATTAGATACAAAAGGTTGATTCTAAGCAATGTCTTAATTGCTGTTTGATAGCTGACAAAGATGCAGCTTAAGAGCTGGCAGGAGATGCCATGGCAGATTTTAGGTCCTCTAGATCTGTCTGTGTGAAGATTCAAGCGTTCATAAATAATTTAGCCAAGTCAGTCAAAACAACTTGTTTTAATAGTTTTTCTATACCACCAAGAAGACCCCTGTGATCACTCATCTGATCTAGCTCATGTCATAAATATTTCAGTCAGCAATTCCTGTGCTTGAAGAACACAAACTTTGTTTTCTGTTGGTAAGTAAGTGCCAGAAGAACCTGCAGAGAGCTGGCTGACACTTCATGAGGAGATTGTTGCCCAGCTGGAGAAGGCTGAGCCTGACACGTGTCCCTTGCATGTCCTGGCTCAGTAAGAACCGCTCTGGAGGCATCTCAGTGCTCCCTGTGGCTGAAGGTCCCCACCAGAGCAGCTTGTGGCATCCTGTGGGACCTTTGAGCAGACATGTGAGTCTGTCCAATCATTCCTGGGAAGGCTTTGTCAGGGTTTACCCTGTGCCAGCTCAGAGAGAAGAAAAGCTGCCCTTGAACAGGATTTAGAGTCAGGTCATTGCCGTGAGGGTGGATGGGTGTGTGAGGACTACAGGAGAAATGGAAGTGAAAAATGCAAGTGAAACAGTGAGATCTTTAAACTGTACAACATGTCATTTGTCACTGTTTGTCACTGTCAGGTGACCATGGACTTGTTAGAAGCTTAGGATTGAAAACCCTAATGTATTCTTTATAGGAACAAAAGCTCCTGAATTATGCAGCAGGCTAAAATGTTCCTACTACAGGTGACTCAGCTTCCAGATGCATTATTTAAAGAGTCCTATCATATCAGTCTGCTGCTATGGAACTGCAATCTATGCCTCCCTTTTTCACTGGTGTGTCTTTACAAATCCTAAATCTAATCCAAATCATTGAAAACAGTCCTAGGAAGAGACTTTGCATTCATCTTCATCCACCTTTGCAGCTGCCTCCAGCAGTGTTTCAATATACAGCAGAACTGATGGTGACTCCTTCCTGATTTTGGAGAATGAAGGCTGGAATCATATTTACCTTTATAGTCTATGAAAAGACATTTCAAGAACACCTAAACTCTGCTAAGGGATTGTCTGGAAGATGTGGCTCAGCATCAGAACAGCAGTTTGAGATGCTCAAGTGCTCTGTGAGTAGGAAGGAAGAGGTGGAAACAGAACCTTGCAGATTCAAACTATAGGCCAAGACAGAGCCCTGTACCTTGTCTCAGGCCAGGGTTTTAATGATTATGTGATGCACATGTAGGAAAAAAAGCTTAAGTTATGGCTTATCTTCAAGCTTTAATCAGTAAACCACTGAACACAAGCCACACATATCACTTGAACAACTTCTACACCTCTGGAAGGTCACAGAAATGCCTGGAAGGGACCTCAAAAATCATCTAGCACAGATGTGTATTTATTTTTGTTGTTGTTGTAGTGTTGCTTAAATTAAGTGGCCTGAACATATTAAAATATTCAGGGATTATCTCTAAGGCTCAATTTACATTACTAATCTATTACTATAATGTTTTCTTCAAATTGACACTATAAAACTGTGATCTGGATTTCAAAATGCAATGGACAAATCAATTTTAAAATAAAATTTGCTTTACAGGCTTAAAACTGAAAGGTATTACCCTGTGCTCATAGCATGAATGAGATGCACCACGTTTCTTTTGAGAGAGGATTACAAATCAATAATTTCATTGGGATAAATTATGGTGCCAGAACAGAGTTGATGAGAGAACCATTTTATTATTGTACCCCTTGTTTTGAGGATGAACAGGAATTCCCAAATTAAAGAATTAAGTGTGTGCATGAGAGTGTGTGTGAGTAAAATCCCTCCAGCCTGAACCTTTTCATAACACTGATGTTAATTTCTCTCTTCTCTCAAATTTCATTTTTAAAGGCACTTTTCATGGCACTCCTGAAAGTGGGAAAAATATGACTGGCTATTTCTATAGTGATTGCAGATGATGCCACCTCCTGACTACTGGGAAGAAGTGTTGGATAAGAGTCAGAACTGAAAAGCGAGTCAGAATAGAAAATTTTTCAGCTCCCCAACTACATGCAACAGAACTTCTTGATGATATTTACTACCAGGCCCCATTCTCAAAGTTACTTTAAGTTACTCTGTATATTAGCCTGAGCAGGATCCTGAAAGCCATATAGTTGCCCTGGTATTTCTAACTATGGAAAACCAAGGGTTAACAAGCACTGAATATATTTGGAAAATGAATGGCATGAGAGTACAGAGGAGCTAAATTATGTCCCTACCTTTTCAAATGCCTGTTGAGATCAGGACAAGAAAAATGTGTTTTGCCCTTTAAGAAAAAATTGAAAACAATGTCAATTATGACAGTAATATTGGAAGAAAAAAAAGCAGGTGCCATATGGTGTTATGGCATATACAGGCACTACAAGGATGATCGTTCACTAAAATGAATGGAAATTTACTGATGGGATGTTACTGCTTTCCCTAGGATTGTAGTAGTGCCTGGGAGATTTATTCATGAATCAGGACCCCACTAAAGAGCAAAATGCCATGTAGAGAAGAGAAATGAACAGATCCCAGGCCAATGGGGATCAGCCTGAGCATACCTGAGCCAAATCCCATGTTCTAGTAGAAAGGAGCTGGTTTTGTTTGTTAGGAGAGCCCTTTAGGATTTGTGCTTCTACATCTGCATCATTCTTCTCAATTCTTCCTTGAAACACAACTCTTGCCAAAGACAGAGAATTCTTTGACCTCATCAGCTGCTGGAAAATCTGTCAGGTTTCTGATATGTCAGCTAATATATATACATTTTGTATGAACAGAGCTCCAGAGTGATGGGTGGGGAGTGCTGCCTTGCATAGAGATCTGTGCTGTCTCAGAGATGCTGATGCTTTTCTATGTGTGGTTACATGGTCATGCTCAGATGAGAAAAAAAATCACCTTTTGTGCTCTATTTTAAGCATTTCTCTGTCTTTGTCTGGATATAATAATTCTGTATCAAAACTGGGTATGTTGGCAACTCTTGGTATCTCCTCTTACCCTTCCTATTTACTTTGCTTTGCTCTCTCTCCCCCTCCACCCTCTCTTTCAATCTGCTCTCTTTCAGATCAGCCTCTTTTGCCTCTGTCACTTTTGCCTTAGCCAGACCCAGCCTGCAGCCAGCTGGCTTTCAGCTGACTCCCTGACTTCTGCAAAATATTCTGTGCACTCCTCTAGCTTAGGTTATTTCTTGTAAGCCCTTAGCATGCCTTTGTTTTCACTTCTGGCACAGAACATGGTCCCTGAAAGAGTACATGATGTGAAAGTAAAGCCATCATCTGCTGCTGAGCCAACACACTCAAGTGTGTGAATCCAAGGACAGAACTCCTACGACTGCAGAACACTTCCAAAAATTTGGCCTTTGTCTCCATGAGGCACGAAGGTCTTTGTCACTGTCCATAAAGGCATTGAATACAGGCTGGGAAAATGCTCAGCTCCCAAAGAGAGATGGTGGAGGCCAAAGGAGCACTGGGCTAGAGAGGACCCCATGAGTTGATGACTCCCACTCCTTGCTGCTGCAGACAGCTGGGCTGGAAATGCTGACCCTAAACTGATCACACTTTGGCATCAATGTGACTAAGCAGTGGAACTGAGCCTGATAAAAGTTGTTCTAGTCCTCTGGGTATTTGCAACCTTTGTGTAATACTCAGGCTAAATTTATTAAAGGCTAATGAGTATCCATTTGTTATTGCAGCAGAAGTGTCTTTTAGATTAAATAGCTTTTAGCCCCTGCTAAGTTTACAGAAACTTAGATTGATGAGTTTATAGAAAGCAGTCAGAATCCCCACAACCTTTATTCTCTTAGGCCACACAAGCCAGCATCTTTTAATCTCATCTCAGAAGATAAATTCTTCATTTCCTTGATTATTGTAGTTCTGTTACACACCGAATTAATCTTCCTTGCATCTGGATGCCCAAGATTGCATATTGTATTCCAGATGGCCTCATCATGGTCTTGTTCTCTAAAAATGCCTCACAAGGGACATCTGAAGCCAAATGATTTTTCCAGCTATGATTGACTAATCAAGCCAGAATTTTATTGCTTTCTGGCACCTCTAGTGGGCAATCCCCAATTTATAACATATTTTTTTCATTAGTTCGAGAGCACAGTTTTGTCCTGCCTGTGGGTGGGCACATGTCTGAGCAAAGTGGGGAAGAAAAGTGCTTTTGCTGCTCAGTAAAGTGGCTGCAGCCAGTGGAGTGACAGAGTCAGTTTCCCCAATAAATTGATTCTGGTTCTATCTGATGCTGAAAGTGCTAATCTATTCCTATTGACTACAGAAGCAACACGGGAATTTCATGTTCCTAAATTTGTTGACTTGGACAGGTGGGCTGAGCCTGGCCAAAGATGTGCAGTACACATACACACACACACCTTGTAGTGTGCACTTCAAAATTTCATCCTGTTCATATGAGCCAGGGACACCCATTCTCTTCTGTGCTTCCCAGCTCCCACCACAGCAGCACAATTGATGGAACTGATACAGGACTGACTGTAGGAAGGCTTATTATTATATTTGCTTTCTCTGATCATAAAACTCAGTTCCCTAGAAGGACAGGGGTTCAGCTGCCTTTTCACTTAGCACGATCATATCCTGTTGCCATGTGGTAATGTTCCATTTTGTATCTTCTGTATGACTTCTTCACTTCTCTTTGAGCTATCCTGAACAGCAATTTCTTCATTCTCCTTTAAACAACTTATTTTATTCTTGTGCTACTATTTACACAGACAAGGTTTATTTTGCTACATGTTTTGGTTTCCCTTGTGCAGTCTAACATACCTTGAGTTTTGGCAATTTAAAGTTTATTTCTATGATTTATGACATCCAAGTCTCTCCTTCCAAGCCTCTCAGATTCTCTGTTTATTCAAAATATTACCTGCAAGGAAGTTGCTCATTGTATCTCAGAAATGCTCTATAAAATTTTTCCTTCTAATCTGCAGTGCATAATCCTGCATCCTTGATTTCAAGAGCATTCAGGCCTTTTTTCACATTCCAGATTCTTGAATTCTTTAGCCCAGTTAAACAGCCCTTTTAATTCCCCTGAATTCTATCAGTCTAGATAAATATTCCTCTCTGATATTCACTGTTAAGTCCAAAGTCAGATCTGCACATACAAATCTGATTACTCTGTGGCTTTCAAAAGAGAAAAGTGTGTTTTTCTATGTGTTATTTCCTTAATGGAGACCATTTGAGTGTTTCCACAAGCCAGTATTGGTTGAGATTCTCAAACTACCTTTCCTTGGGGTGGATCATATCCTCTTTACAACTGCAAGGACCTTCCCTGTGCCATGGTAGTGACTAAGCAACTTTAACTGCATTCTCTGCTCTCTGTGGAAAACATCTCCAACAGATATTCTGATAAAAATTAGTAGCAAATAAGGAAGAAAAGAAATGAACTTGCATTCTGCCACACTTCTAACTGCTGCTGTAACTGTTCCCATGACAATCAGTGAATTAGTTTCAGTCTAACCAGTATCACACATTTCGATTTACTGGATTTTAGTTACTTCTCCTATTTTATTGGGAGAATTGTGGAAGAAAAATCTTTTACCATGGGAACTGTTCTTTCAGGCCATTCACTTCACTGTGAGATGAACAATTTCTCAGTTCTCCTTCCAAGTTTATAAATACAGCTCAGACAAAATTATATCTCTTGTGGGGAGAGAATGAAACAAAAGACAGGTATTTTTTACCCAGAACTCAGTCATCTAACTGTGTGACTTGCAACTAGATTGAAGTAATTGCACTGAAATTATGAGGTGTGTAATAGCAGAAGGACTTGGAAAATTTAGGGATTAATTTTTTAGGTTTACAGTGCTATCCACAGCAAGTGATTATCCCAGCTCTGTTTTTCCTTGCAGTTTCTTACCCATTCCTTGGGCATATGTGTCATTCCTAATAGACCAGAGACTGTGAAGAGGATCTTTAAAACTCAAATTTGAGCTAAAAGTGATCCTGTATGGGTAAGGCTTGAACAGACTTGTGTCTCCTGGTGGCATAGAGAGGATCTATATGCTCATTTAAAATAAACCAAGGGCTTTGGACTCTGCTTGACAGCTTACTTGGTGTGTGTTCTCTCATGTGCTCTCTGTCTCTCCTTCCTCCTCTGCTCCTTTGCTCCCATCCTCCTCCCCAATGAAATTAAAGGTAGGACCTTGGAGATCTGTATTTGATCATCCAGTCACACTTCTGTGAGATGTGATTTCTTTCTCAGTTTGTGTCTTGGGATGTTTGGCTGAAAGTAATTTTATCTCCTTGAACAATGCTAAATCAGGTTTGGGATTTCAGCTATGCTTGTAGGAACTAATTAATAGGTCATGAAAATGTCATTGGAAGGAAATGTTTACCCTTAATTTTGAAAATAAAAGGTAAATGTGAAGATTTCTACATCCTCACCTGAGGAAAAAAGTCTGCTACAACAGACTTTTGTACCTGTACAAAGGTACATACAACTTGTATGTACCTTTTAATTAGGTTATTTAATCAAGATGCTTTTGATTTGAACATTATTGTTTTCTTTTGCAGTCTTGGAGGGGCTGATCAGTCTGAGATTCAGCTTCCCATGGATACCCAACAACCCTTGACTGCAAAGCAGGATGGTCTAGTAAACGACCTGGAAAGTCTCTTAAAGGCTGTCTCAGAACATGGGGAGTAATCTGGAATTTGTATTTCAGCTCTGTTTCAATTCTTTAACTCTTTGCTCACTGGAAAAGAAAACAAACCTTTACTGCTGTTCTGCCATTCTATGCAGGCATCTGTGTATTTGAAGCACATAGGAATTTATGTAAAATACAAGCTGGTGATTTAAATTGGGTTGTAGGAAGAGCTCTGGGAAAGGCTGAACAAATAAAATGGAACTAGTTAATTCATCATTTTAACAGCATTTAGCTTGGCTCATAAAGAGAGTGGCAGCTTCTATTGCTCATACAAGGACTTATGCCACTATTAAAGAACGATGCCTCAGCTACTTCTGCTCTAAACTGCAGTGTATGACAAACCCCAGTGTACTGAATTCTATTTAATACTTAGCACCTAAATGCTAACTAATAAAGCAAAGTGGAAGGGTAGTGCTTAGAAGCAGCAGTTGCAACATTAAAACTTGATTTTAGGGAGAAGAGTAATACCTTGGACAAAACTTTTGGCTCTGCATGTTAAAATTTTAGATGTTTCCAGATTAAAATCTGTTGACTTTTACAAATTCATGTTGCATTAAAATGAAAAGATGTAATAGGATTAAAACTTCATTGAAATATGACTTCTGTTCTGAAAAAAGTCAGTGATATGACTTAGTCACTGTGGGGAAATCTTGCTAGATGCTCTCCTAAGTTTTCCTAAACTCGTCACTGACGTTCACCAATCTCTGCATCCAAGATTTTAAAGAATATCCTGTCAAATAATTTAGGCTTCCACAGATCCAGGACTTCTGCTGCAAAAATGAAGGATGAGTGAGAGAGGCGAACTCCCTGTTTTTGGCTAACAATGCCCTTTCAGAAGTGTTCCCTCCAGAGAACTGCAGTGTAGAGCTCCTGCATGTTTCCCCTTTGTGAAATGGGATCCCTGGGCTGCTGCTGTATCCTGTGGTCTATTTTTGCTCTGAATCACTGTTGTACCTCATGGGAACTGTTGTTCATTCAGGGCATATGGTGCAGAGAAGTCATCCAGACAAGGACCCAAATGGCAAATCCCTGAGACACTTTGGGGCTGTTTCTGACACTGAGTGTTCAGTTGAGTCTGCAGTTACAAACTGAACACCTTCAAACTATTTTCTAGATGAAAAGCTGAAGTTTGCCCATAATAATCTGACACTGCTTGAGAAAAATAATTCAACATCATCATTTTGGAGATCAAGCATCAAACTGGGTAATTTTCCACTGAAAAGTAGTTTAACCAAAGCCTTTTTACCAGTTTTATAAAAAGCCTTCTAGGCTTTTATTCTCTGTTCCAACTAAGTTAAAGTTACTCCCACAGAGAACAAGGTGTGTCTGTCTGTCTTGGATATTTCCAAATCATATCCAAACTCCAATGAATCTTTACTGATGCCTTTATTTATGTGTTTCCCCCTTGGGAATAGCTGGGGGTAGCTCCTGACTGGCTGCTGAGGCCTTCAGTACAAATAGAGTTGCAATTTGGTAATGGGCTACGTAGAAAAGGATGGGTCAGGAAAAGCTGTGAGAGGCAAATATAAAAATGGCCTGGTTATGTATCTAACCAGGCAGGAATGAAATACAAGCTGTTTATCTCTCACATTTGTTCTGTTTTCAAGGTTGCATCAGCTTATGTTTTCCAAGCTATTTTAATGAAACCAGTAAAAGTTCTAAACAAGAAAAGAACTCTGTGACTCAAGGCAGGGGCACATCTACCTTACTGTCTGGTTGAGAGCAGAGGTGCCCAGAGTAGTGTACAACAACAGACCAAGCACAGAGTCATTATTTCCCAGAATATCCCCCAGACCCTAGGAATTTTCAATTCAATTGCTTCCTTACTTATAGGTGATACTATAACAAAGTAGTAATTTCTTATCACATTCTTCATCCAGATGTGATTTTAATGGTCATAATATCCTGTGGCAGAAAGATCTTTACCTAGGTGCTATGTGGGTAAATGCCTCCCCTGTTTTGTTTTGTATCTATCACTTGACCCTGCCATTTGATGCTCTTTGGTTCTTTTATTGGTTATGATGAGAAATAATTTCAATTTACTTGTTCCTTGCTTTTCTAAGCATGTCATGTGTCTTTTCTGAGATCTCCTCTCTCTGCCACTTCTTCAATAAGCTGGAGAGTCCTGTCTGTGTATTTGCATGGAGCATGCATCACCATGCATCATCATCATGGAGCATGGAGCATGCATCATCATCAGTGTTCTCATCCTGTTGCTCTTCACTGTAATTTTTTTTTTTTTAATATATTTTTTGAGATGGAGAAACCTAAGTGGGATACAATCATCAGCTTATGGATGCACCACTGACTTTTATACTAAGGGGGCTTAATGAGAAAGATGGGGACAGACATTTTAGTAGTGCCTGGTGTGATAGGACAAGGGATGTGGGTTTTAAACCAAAGAGGATAGATTCAGACCAGATATAAGGAAGAAATTTTTTACTGTGAGGATGAAACACTGCGTCACAGGTTGCACAAGGAGATGATAGATGCCCCATCCCTGGAATCAACCCTTCAGTCAAGGTCAGGTTGGATGGGGCTCTGAGCAACCTGATCTGGCTGTGGATGTCCCAGCTCATTGCAGGGGGCATGGACTAGATGGCTTCTAAAGGTCTCTTCCAACCCAGGCTCTTCTGGGACACGATGATAGCAGACAGAATCATTTTAAGCTGGTGTTTTATCAGAAATATCTCTTATAACTCAAGCCCATGAACATGAATAGCTAGTTATGAATCTCTCAGGGCATATGTGAGGTTAGTGCTGGGTTTCTGACATGCTGTCAGTGACTGCTTGGAAACCCTTCTGTGGATTGCTGCCATCACCTTTTAGCCCCACGGCCCTGACTATCTCACCGCTGTCATTGCACTGATCTACTAATTTCTACAGGTCATCTCCAAATCCACACAGACCTGAGACTGAATCTCATCTTTTTTCACTCACAAAATGGACTGCTTATACATTTCATTTCCAACCTTTCAATATTTCTCAACAAGAGAAAAATACAGATTTATAACCAACATTATCAATTAAACCATAATTTAAATGTAACCACTCATGTCTTCTGTACCTTTTCTACATGGAACATTTGTTTTAGGTACAGTGATTTTATAACAATAACAACTTCAATGCCTTTGTTCTGGCTGCCTTAGTAAGTATAGTAAGCACTATAAGGGACATCACACATTTCTGGGGCAGGCAATTAATGAGTATGAAGATGTGGGTCTGGAGTCAGCCAGTTTGCTGAGATGTATAATTGTGTCATGTCTGTCCATGTGTCATGTCTGTGTCATGCTGTGTCTACTGCCTTCTTTTTTATTTTGGAGGAGTTTTGTCTTTAGGCATTGAAGACATTGCTTCTGGATCCAGCAGTCTGCTTGGTATCCTGTTCTGGTTAAGTACGTGCACTGCCAACTTAAGGGTTTAATTTCCCTGTTTTGCACAGTGTTTTGTTGGAGAAGAAGTAGGAATAATTGGGTGCAATAATGGTCTGTTCATGCCTGTGAAGTGAAATGAACACATTCACAGGCTCACTTCCTTCTGCTGCTGGTGCAGACTGTTTTACCCAGGCTGATTTGCAGTGGAAGCTTATCTCTAGGTTCTGGCTGTGAGAGGAAAAGCAAATAAACCCCAGCAATTAGCGTACTGTTCATGCAGGTGCAAGGAGCCTGCATAAAGCCCTATTTACTCTTGTCTTCAAACCCCTTTAATCATCATTGTGGAACTTAAGTTGTACACAAGGCTTTTGTGTGGTATATTTCCCAGACAGAATGTTTGAGTGCTTCTATCTCACTATAAAAATCCTCAGCCCCAGAGACATATCTGGTACCAAAATAACTCTGAACATCTTCTCAGTCCTTGATGGAATGAGCCACTTCAGTAATGAGTGGACAAGCTGTAGTCTCCAAGGTCATTTGAAAGTTTAAAGTGCTGCTTAGTAGCACTGTAAAAAAAAAATTCTGATCTATGTAATTCTGCATACAATAGGTAAGTGTGGCAAATGTAAAGTGATGGGAACCAAAGGCTACTGAAAAACATCCATACTACCTTGGGAATTATCAGCACATCTAATGAAATGTAAACCTTTGTGGAAATCAATATACCGCTGGGATTGTCTTTTCTGTAATTTAATATTTCTTTTAAAATTATCTTTCCCTAGTGATGGCATTTACTTTTGTTTACTTGCCCTAATAGTACTTTAAAATTGAGCGGTTAAAATGTTGTTGAGAGGATTTCTCAAAAAAGCTTTATTCATGTTACTGAAGTTCACAATAACTGCTTATTTCTTTCTCATGTGGTGCATCCTAAAAGGGAGGGATTTATCTATTAGGTTTAGATTAGTGGTGGCCTGAGGGGATAATTTCAGGCAAAAATTCTACAATATTTTCTGCAACAAAACTCTTCCTTTAAGGACAAAAAAAATCACAAGGCTATTGAACTGATGCTTGTATTCTCTGGCAAACTACAACAACAAAAAAGGGTAATCTTAGCCCATTTATTAAGAAAAGCTTTAGGTATAAGCAAATAGTTGAACAATGTGAACATTGTGTACCTTATTTTTGGATGAAGGATTTGTAAAATTGACTGAGTCATAGATTTTAGGGTTCAAAGATAATATTTAATCAGCTAATGTAATCTCATCTATAAATTAGTTCACTGAATTCCAGTCTTGCACTAAGACCAAAATATGTGTTGGCTGAGGAACATCTATAATGTATGCAAGCGTAAGTTCTTGTGTGTGTTTCTGTTATTTTTTTCCTCTTTTTTTTTTTTTCCCCTAAAACATGATATATCTCAGACACAGAATGGAAAGGTAGCTGAAAATACTGGGCATTTATCATCATCTTCCCTGGCCAGTCATCAAACTTTGACTCCATGTGCTACCACAGGTCTCATTAGTGTACATGTTTTTCTCTTGGTGTCTTCTCCTCTCAGACTGACAGAATACCCCATTTTTTGTTCCCAAGGGTATTTACAGGGAGGACAGAAAAAAATACTGTTAAAAAGGAGCTGGGGAAATAAGAGGGAAGAGCTGGCATAAGTCAGTCTTCCCATTCTCCCTCTCCCTTTGGGAATTTAAGGGCAGCCTTGTGTCTGAGTATTGAAACTGGTCCAGACATCTCACTGAGGTGGGAGATTGGGATACTGGGATTTTGAAGGAGTTGTAGATGATGGTATAGAAACAGGCAAGAAGGTGTTCCAGAGGGATCTACACAAGAGTCTCAGGCTTCTGACCTCTTACTCCCATTCCCTGGGAGTACTGGACTTCATCTCTCCTCACTGCCATGTAGTTCACAATTCCTAGCATTTCCTACAAGAGCTCTCTTGGTCTCCCTCCTTCCTTTTCAAATTTCTGGGAATGCCTAAGGAAGATGGAGGAAGTGAGATGGGAAAAAAGAGGGAAAAAAAAGATAAAGGGCAGGGAGGAGAGGAGAAAGGAAGCTGTGAGGGTGCCAGTGTGTAAGGCTTCCTGATCCTGGTACTACAGGTAGTAGCAGGGACACATGGCTTCTTGAGAAGTGTTTTGGCTACTGTCCCACTTTCTCCACGGGCCACACCATAAATGCGTGCCCTGCAAAGCATCTTCTGTTTCCCACATTTGCACCCTGAGCCAGATCCCGAGCCAGAAAACTTCAAATCTTTTCTAGACTGCAAGACTTCAGGTTTGGGTAATTTTGCACTCAGTGGTATTATTTACCCAGAATGATGACTGAACCCTGGGAAAATGCTAATTTTGATGATTGTTTGTATATCATGCAGTTGTTTTTCTCCAATTACTTTTGCATCTACCGTTCCAAGTCTATCCAATTCCAAACACGCACTAATCTACAGTGCTCCAAATCTCCCTGCTGGTGCATTCTGTCCTTTTAATGGGGAAGTGATACATGATGTGCCTGAAATCCATGCATATCTCAGACACATTTCTGGTGTATAGCTGCATGGAAGCAGATCCAGGTATGAGGAACACCAGCAAGGGCACCTCTACATTCAGGCCATGAGTAATATCTGAATCACTCTATGATTGCTCCAAAGAGATGCAGAAGCTGCTGCAGAAAATGGAGGATAGTAACTACTGGCCTTCTTGGAAATGTTTGTGGTTCTGTACTCAATGTATTTTCCCAGTTATGAGTTCATGTTAACTTGACAAGTGAAATGTAAGGTTTACTTGCCCTTTGTTTTGGCTTTGTACAAATATACCCAAATTATCCTCTTTTATTGGTAGTGCAAATGTAAGGTGTGTTTTCAATTATCATGAAAAAATTAATATTGTAGACACCTGATTGCTAAATCTTTTGAATTACTTGATTTGCACACTTGTTAAAAAAAATTTTAAAAATTAGGGGAGATGTAGTTAAATAAATATAAGACTTGTGGGGCTGGAAAATGAAACTGTCCTTTTCCATCTTGGACATTTTTCATTCTTCATTATGGCAAAACAGATGTCTGAGTTTCAGTGCAAAAACTAGATGATTTCTGACAGTACACAGCCAATCACTCATGAATAATCACTATTATGCTCAAGGAAAGGGTGAGGGTTTTGTCTATAACACATTTAACAGAGGCTTAATACAGCACTGCTGAGTTGAAAAGCACTGACTAAGTTGGAGTTTTTCTTTGTGAACAGCTGCAGAGATCTGTTCTGGGAAGGAAATTTGGTGAACATGGGGAAAGGTAGAAAATGTCCAGGAGAAATGAATCTGGAGTCCATGGAGGTGATAGGACAACCACACATGGGAACTGAAGAGTAAGGCAGAGATTCTTCAGATCTAGGTAAGCAGCTTGCAACTCAACACCCACACTTTGAAATAACAGGAAGTGCTTTGCAAACCAGCACCTCCATAGGATAGATCCTTTCTATGGAATGCATTTTTAGCCCTTTTTGTAGGAAAAATTGCTGGTGAAGTCACACAAGATAGCAGAAGCCTTAGCCTGGATTTAGGTGAAGTAACACTAAAACCCTCATGTAGTTAAAATTAATTGGAATTAATTTAATTGGGACCACCAGTTTATTGGGATATCTCCTGGGGAACAGATTTAGTCTAATGAGAATGGATGGCAGTATCTACTGATTAACTGGGAGAAAGTTAGCATGTGTTGAGCTTAATGGGAACAGCTCTGGCAAGTTTCAAAATGTGTTCAAGGTTTTTCCTAGCTCAGAAAGATAAGGTCTGCTTTAGTTACTGTTGTCAGAAGAGATTGGATTTAGGAATGGATCCTATTCACACTGTTTTGCATACAAATTCTTCCTTCCACCAGCAGATTACACAATTGTGATATAATAAGGGAAATATATATTTTTGAAAAATCCAACCATCTCTCTTCCTGCAGTAAATATAATTAGAGATAGATATGAGGTACTTTAGCAGGGAAAGGAAAAGCAATTCTGCTGTCAATGGGCATAGCAGACAAGACAGGATTGACAGATGCTTGTGATATTTTAACAGCTATGTTCCTAGATTTTCTTTGCTGTCTGTATCTGTTTGGTGCTAAAAATTTATTCCTACTCTGATTGCTTCAGGGACTTATTATATGCTTAAATTTATAGAATTATTGAAACCACAGCTAGATCATGTACAAAATTTTGCCTTCAAAGTTCCTTTGAGTGCCATGTCTAAGACACATTTCCTGTCCTTGCTTGTACTGACTTTTTGTATCTTTTCCCTTTGAAACAAACTATAATCCTCTAAAATTCTTGGCATCCCAATTTAATATAATTCAGAATTTCATATGCAGTATATGATGTCATAACTACACCTTAATATCTACTGATGTTGCCTTTTGGTTATCCTTAATTGCTTGTATAAATTCACTTTAAGAGTTTTACTTTGAGTTAAAAACTCTCTCCTAGTAGCGCAGTGTCCTGCTGAGAAGGTTTTGGTTTAAGATCTCCCTCTGCTTAACTTGGCTCATGCTTAAATATTTGTACTGTTGAATTTTAATTCTTTGTACTGTTCCTAGGGATCCAGGGCAGAAAAGTCTGAGTGCAACAATAATATGAATGATTGATGCAGCCTCTATCAAAGTTGCTAACTTGCTAATATCAACATTTGCAATGTTAATGTTTTCTACAAAATTGTCAGTTATCTTCTCTATTACAGTACTAAATAACCCTGGCTGCCAGAGCCAAGCTGTGCAGAAGTCAGCTACACAGATATTAAACACATTAAAGTAGAAGATATCAAAAAAGAGCCTTTTCCCTTCTTTCTGGCACATATCATTTGTTGCAGGTGTTTGATTGTATTTCAGGAGTTCTAGTAGAAAAATCCATGTAAACAGGTTACTCTCCAAGGTCCTGTTTTACTGTAAAGACAGCAGTTTATGCCACCACTCTGCTCCTTTTTCATTTCTACCGTCAATTCCTGTTACTTCTTTCCACTTCACAGTGCAGTGCACTCTTCCAGTGTGAGACCAGACCTCCCACTGACAAACTGTGGTCACAGGGAAGCCATTCCTACTTTTTTTATAGCTATCATTTTCCAGACACCAGTCTGCTTCCATTAAGGCTGTCAATTATCTGAAGACTCCTTGGATTCAACCCCTCTGTGTGGACTCAGAGCTTTGTCTTCCCTGTCAGTGATATCCTGCTCTCTCCTCAGCCCACTGTAAGCAAGATTTCTTTACTTTTGTATCCATTGTCCTCTGTAGGTCACAAATTGGTCCTGTTTGTATCTGGACACCTACTGAGGCCATTTTTATTGTGCAGCTCATGCTCTGCCTTCAGCTTTCTTGCTCACAGGTGCCTCTGTGTGTTACCAGGACAAAGGCACAGCATACATTTCTAATCTGGGGGGAATGTAAAAATACAGCCTGTCCTGCCCCATAAGAAGTGGTGTAAAATCGTGAGGATTTTCAGGCTTTTTCAGCCTATACAAAGTGTATGCCACAAAAGAAAAAAAAAAAAAAAAAGATAAAAGCAGCAACCTCCTGTAGTGAACCATCCAACCTACTATTGCCTTCAAGAGCTAAATGCTGATAAAAGCATTTTATACTCCAGAAGGAGAAATGTGGGGTAGAATTTGTGATTTGAATAGGAAGTAGGGATCTCATTAAAAAGAAGAATTAATCTGATTACTGAGTGATTTTCAACAGGAAAAAATTGCATCTGAAAGTTGACTTATGTGCCTATATCTATCCTCCAGAATTTTGCTATTGAATCCCATAAAATATGCTTAAAAATAACTATTGAATTTATAGTACAGGCTCTACCTTGACACAATTAAACCTGATCATGTAACTCTTCTTCTCCAGGCAAATAATTGCTTGAAAACCACTTGATGGGACAGTAGCAAGTCCTAAGTAGTCATTTAGAAGACAGTGTCAGGATTCTTGGTCTCTTAGCTGTGTTAGCAAATTTTGACATCACGAACAAGAGCTTCCCATCCTGCAGTATTAGGGATCTCTGCAGAATTGCTCAGGGCATTTCTTGTTGATGCAGGAGGAGGTAATAGAGTCTGAGTAGGATGGGAAAGTTGTTTGGACACTCTGCAAACTCATCACACCCCACAGGATACAGCAACTCCCCCCAAAACCCAAGAAGCTGCTGCAAAGCTGAGCTGATTTGACTTTATTTTGTAGAAGGAGGACTACAGGCCAAGATGTGAGAAAGTGGAGAGGCTCAGCAAATTTTTAAGAGGGCCTTTGTAGAAATGATCTTTCTCTGAGATTTTCTATGAGAGTTGAAACCTTAGGAGAGGATGATCAAAGTCCTTATAGCTCATCAGATTTTTATTTAAAAACCCACAGGCTTTAGGATATAGAGAAACACTTCTTTGGATGTGTAAAGTCTTTGTTCACTTCAGGTTAAATCTGGTTTCTACTTCATAATGAATCCAAGCTTTTATAACTGTCAGTCTTGGTAAAGGAACTGTTTTGTTTAAAAAAAAACCCAACACTGCTGGAACTACAAGAACATCTAAACCAGGAATGACCAAAATATAACTTTGTACCCTGCTAAAAAGAATATGTTTGGAGATGTTACTTGTACTGTCATCTATATAAGACAATGTCCTCTCACTCCAGCACGTTACCAAGCCCTTATTGACATTAAACTTGGAGAATCATACCTGGAATATGACTATATTGTTTAGATAATCTATGTAAAAAGGAAAACCCTCTGAACTCTCTTCATAGATGCCCTGGTGCTGGGCAGTGCTTAATAGAACACAGCAAATATGAAAGTTGTATTTAGAAAAGGAAGTACCTTCACACCCTTGAGAAAAGCTCTGCATACTTAAGTAATGATTCTTGACTTGCTTTTAGTCATTGTGCTGCTATTCCCAGGTTGATGCACTGTTTTCAAGAAAATAAGATTTCATGGTATAACCTTTTAATGTCTTGGACTATCTGCTCTACTTAAATTTTTGAAGTCTTTGCCTTTTTTTTTTTTTTTAAGGATTCCTTTAAGTGTGTTTCTCCTGTAGGACAAAAAGAAGAAACACAGATATCCAGGGGGACCATAGGGATTCACAGCTTTGAATTATGGAGTATCATCACGTCACAGGAGCCAGAATTCATCTCCCATAACTTAAGTTCATCTCACCATCTACAAGAAAGACACTGGATAAAGCTTGTCTAGTCTGTAGTCAGTGGAAGAGATGTGCCCAAAGGATGCTTCTGCTCACATGCTTAGACACTGTTTGAAGGTGGCAGTCATGCTGCAGAGGTGTTTCTATCTCTCATTGGAATAGAGAGTATAATTAATATTAATTATACTTAATTAATGAGCTAGAAGTAGGAGACATGAAGCATAAGTTTTGTCCTCAGTTCTGACTACTGCTTCCTTGTAATAATTTTCCCAAACTTAAAAGCTCATTTACTTCACTTGCATTAGACAACTAAAGCCAATGCACACTCCTCCATGCCTAGTGGGTAAAATATCAAAGTTATTGTTTAAATTTCTAGTTAGATAGACCCCTGCATTATTATACCTACCTACTATCTTACAGGTTATTTTCCTGTATCTTTTTCCTTCCTTTACCTATTCTCTATGTTTCAGACCTCACAACTGGTATTGACTGCTACCAGTTCTTCTTTCTACTTGCTACTTGTACAGCTTCCATTTTATGCAGCAATTTTTACTTCTTCTCCTAAAGTTTTTAAATGATAGATTTCTAGTCTTTTACTCCTGGATGTGAGATTTGTTTTTAGCAAAACAATGTGATCAATAAGTGTTTAAAACCTTTTCTCCGAGATGGCTTGGCTCAAAATAATTTGTAAGATCCACTCCTTTGCATTGAAAACAGATATCATTTGTTTGGACTTTATTCTGTACCCCAATATCAAATGTAACAAATTAATGATCTCTTAAGCTCCAACTCATTGTAGTTCAAAGATGAGTTCCTGCATTTATCATAAGGAAGGCAAGGAGCTTCATGTTTAATGCAGTATTTTCATAATCAGGAGATTGTTATTATAATTTTTTAAACCACTGGTAAGAAGCTCTGTACTGGCTGTAAGTGACCATCAGCATAATCAATAAAGCTAAAGATGACAGAATTTTCCCTCCTGTGTGTTACAAACAGCTCTTTGTGGAGATTATGTACCACTTGTTGCAGTGATGTGGTCTGTGGAAGGCAGAGACCAACATGAATGAAAACTACCTCTGCTGTCTATTAATATTATTTAGAGTTGCCAGGTACAATACAGAGTGCTGTTCCCAAGCTCTGCAATCCACCTAGTCTATCCCAAACAAACTACATTAACCATTTTAGTTGACAAGTCTTTTCCATGGGCTGGAGTAATTTTCTGGCACCAATAAATACACACTGCTTCTAAATCTCCTAGTTTATTACTACAGTCTCAGTTCTGGCATATAGGGAACCAAAGAGGCTCTTTTCATACATCTTGGTGGCTTGGTTGGTTTTATCCTTGACACCTTGATTGTATGGCAAAAGAGAATACTTGTCCTTCACCTTTCAATCCCCTTTTTGTTACCTAGGTTGATTCCTGGCTGGTGTAGCTCACCAGTTTCCCAGGCAAATCTTTCCTATTTGCTTTAGATGAATACAGCTAAACCAAGCATCTTTTCCTCACAGCAAATGGATGAGGATTCCACAGAACCCAGACATAAAGCCATATGCCTGGCTACCAGCTCTCTTGCTGCTTTCTGTTCTGTTTTCCATGCAGCATAGGAGGGCTCTCTGACCAGGGCTTGTAGGACTGGCTTCTGTCTTTCAGCAGTTCTGGGAAGGGTTTAGGGACAATAGAGCAAGCTGGCATTAACACCTGTGGGGGACAAACCATTCACACTCCTCGTTCAAATCTCTGAGCCTTCAGAACTGGATAAATCGGCTTAAGGGAGGGCAGATGTAGTTAAAATGTTGAAAGAAGCAGGCAGATTTGTGCTTCTTTAGAAGCCTCTTCCAAAAGGGCTTCTGGCCTGTATTTCTTCCTTCTCGTGGAATATATTCTCACTCTTTATTCTTTATCTCTGTCTATTAAACCAAAAGAAAAGTTCCTGGAAGTTGAGCAATAGAAAGCTGAGCAAGACCATGTAGTGAGGGTTTATGAAAAATCTCATTGCAGCAGATAAAGCCAATTACACGTGTCACCAAGGAGTAAAATAAGCCCTGCTCAAATGGAATTTCTTCCCTTGATGTTATATTTACAGAGCTCTTGCATCACTGTAACTGGGAGCACTGAGATGAAGATACATTAATATAACAGCATGAAAATTCACCGAGGAGCAGAGCAGGTACTGGAGAATCATCCAACAGGGAGAGAATTCTCAAGTCACCCTGAGAAGGGAAGAGGGAACAGCTGCTTTCCCTGATGTTGCACGGGACTGCCAGCATCTCTCCCGCCTACAGACTGCTTCCCTCCTCCCCTGTGTGCTCCAGGAAGAAATATGTAACTGGAAAAAATTAAAGTGAATGAGCAGAGATGTTCAGACTGAGGAGGAGAAGTTCTGCATTCTCCAGCTGCTGGCAGGCATCTCTCCTGGCTGGAGGGTTCCCAGGACTCCAGCCAGAGGAGAGAAGGGAACCACTGCCCTTGGAGTGTCTCCAGAGGAGAGTTTTGCTTTCTCAGCTTCCTTCCCATGTCAAACCCATAAACTCACAAAGCTTGAGCTTTACATGTCAGAAATTTTAGCGCAGCAGGTTGACACAGCCATGTTTTGAATCTTTTACATTTTCTTACAAGGTTTACTTGGAAATCTAACAAAACTAACTTCTCCATTGAGACACCTTTTATTAGCATCTTGAGTTGGGTATTGAATAGTTGCACCCTATTAGAAAAAAAAAAATCTATCTTAATAAGATATATTTATTAATTGGTAACTTAAACTCTAATTTGCTTTCCTGCCATCTTGTATAGAAATCATAATTTTACTTTATTAGGCATCTTTTGTCTATTTATTCACTGAAATCTTTGATATCATTCTGTATCCACACTAGAAATTTGAAAGAAAAATAGCTAAAATACGTAAACAGATAAGTACCAGAAGTTTTGATAGAAACCTTAAATAATCAGCTAATTTGAGACAAAAACCATGTCAATGTTGTACTGTGTTCTCTTCAATTTGTTCCTTCATATAAAAATATTAGATTTTGGGACAAAACAGAAGACATTAATACTTCAACATCACCCAATATTGGAATAAATTTCATTGGAATTACTACAGTTGGTGAGTAAAGATCCATTTGGTAAATTATGCTTTAAAAATGCATTGAGAATCTTGGGCTAATTTTATTAGAGGTTTTAATTCAGGTTCTCTGTCTAGTAGTTGGGTAACTGTGAAAGAACTATTTATTAATTTAAAGCTCATACAGCTGATTGATGCATGCTAATGCATTTAAGATTTAATAATCACATCTTCCTTAATTGAATTGTATTTGCTCAGACAGAGCATATAATTAAATCAAGTCTTTTGTAATCCTTCTCATGCCAGATTATTCTATGGTACATTGGGAAAGAATAGGCAGAAGTGTGAATCAAGTTAATTTAAGCTCATTGAAAAAATCTGTAGTCATGTGGAAGTTTGGTATATCAATCATTTTCAAAAATGGAGATTTGTTCTTCCATACAAATGTTCTGCAATAATTAAGAAGTGTATAGAGGTAGCAAGACTTAAAATACAATTAGGAGGGAACCAGTCGTAAGAAAATCCAGCAAATTTCTACAGCAGATAGTGAAATCCTTATACCACATGGCCAGCACGTCACTTTAGAGAATTGCTCTCAAATGATGTTACAGAGAATGAAGATATCAGAGGGAAGACACAGAAAACAAAGCCAAGGTGTGCCTAAGAAATCAAAGACAGGAATGAGCAAATGCTCTATTGGACACTTCAGTGTGCTTGTGTACACATTGTCAGCTGTTTCCAAGATGCAAGTCCAGAGCCTAGGAAGAGTATTCCAAGACTAAAGCATAAAAAAACCTGGTTTCAATGAGGGGGAAAAATCAGTTAGATCTGGGGATGGATTTCAAGAAGTCATGCCAAGGGAAAGACAAAGCAAATACCTTTATAGGTATTTTTCAGGAAAGAAATTTATATTACAGTTGAAATTTTTATGATCTACTTTTCCCCTTTATGAAAGAGTTGTAAGAGGAGGATGATGGAGTTTAGGCATACAGAGATTTACTTATTGAACGCCTTTTTCTGATTGCTGGGGACCTTTTGGTAGGATAAAACTACAGCAATATAATTAATAGTGTGATCTTCAGGCTTGACATTTTCTTCTTTTTATGATAAATCAGAGGAATTGAATAAATGGATGTGCTACAAATGTATCCTCTGTGGCCATAACATTTTAGAAGATGTATTCTACAAAGCAGTGATATGGAAATAAGCAGAATCTTATTCTCTGATAAATGAGGTGTTACCTCAAGTCTGAGTTACTGACCCGATCTAATTTGTCCATCAGAGTTAAATTATAGAATTTATCCTTTTTAGTAAGCAACACATGCTTCTGATTTTTCTGATTAAATATCACCTGCAGCAGAATCTGATTTTTGTCCTTGATTTCCCAATACTATAATTTTGTTAAAGATAACATCATGGGGCTGTAGTGTTTTGTCTGAGGATTCTCATATCGGGCTCTATGTCATTTCACTTGAAGAATGATTTGCTCTTAATGTCATATTCAACCTTGTATTAGCACAGGTCTTATAAAGATTTGTTTCCTTGACTACCCCATGAAATGTAATTCCATAGCTGTAAAAGGAAAAAGAAACTTTGACACTGGTGTGTAATTAATAACGTATCACAGAAAGAACTCTGTTTAGCAAAGTGCTGTCAAGATTCTACTTGTGAAATAAAAACATGCTTTTCTTTCTGTGCAAGTGATTTGTAAAAGAAAAGCAGGATGATTACTTTTCTTTCTGGTACCACAAGTACTCCTGTAATGTTTCTTCATGGGTGCAAGCCAGGGTGTGTCACTTCACAGAGCGCTCCAGCTCAGCACTGACAACTCCTGATGGGATTGCTCCTGATGGGAAACCCTGCCAGCCCACGTGGCACACTCTGTGTGAAAGGACATTATGATAAAATCTGCTTACACCTGCACCTCCTGCTAAAGGTCTTCTTGTCACAGTGTCATCTTGAAATATTCCTGAGCTTTTCAGTTCAGTGCACGTCCTGTTTCTAACAGGAGCTCAGGGTAAAGGCACCTGCCACCTCTCATTCAGCTCTTTTTGAATGCAAATCCGAGCAAGAAATTTAAATTATAAACAGGGATACCTTATCTAAATTCAATGAATGCAAACAAATCTGACCCTAGGCTGGGGAAGGGTCCTGCCCTTCCTGGCCTGGGTTCTGCTTAGATGTGCTCTTTGATATAAAATACGGATGAACACAGTATCACTACACAGGCTGATTGCTCCTCTGAGCAGGAATTAGCTGTCTGTTCATCTTTCCAAGTGCTCAGAAATTTCCTCCAGGCACTGGATATCTTTTGTGACAAAAAGTTTTTTCCCAGTTTAGAACTGTTTTATTTGCTGACTTAGGACCAGTTCTTTGGGAAACCAGCAACACTGAGGATCTGCTTATAAATGAACATAATCAGTTAATTACCTAAGCCCAATGACAGCAGAACAAACCTGTTGGAAGCCAGAGGATAGTTTTACTGCCATCAACTTCCTTGGTCTCCTACAGCATTGCAATTGTGCTTGAAAAAGGTGTCTTTGCTAACAGTTCCTTAGAAGCCTTTCTAAGCCAGCTAGCCAGCTTCCAGCCTGTGCTTTCTATTGGCACTACAGATGAAGCTGACAAAATGTGCTTATAGTGTTTCCTTGTACCTATCATCTCCCACATTTTGTCTTAGTGGTAGCCTTGCCTAGATAGAGTTCTTCCTGCTTATAAAATTCTAAATAAATTCTAGCTGGAGGGAGTAAAGATGGTGTTGACTGATACTAACTCCCTGAAGTCAGTGTAATAGTATCTTCTGAGGCTATGTTAGTGACAGGAGGTTGAAAGAAGAAATATTTGTTTCTGGAAGAAAAAAGAAAAAGAAATAAGTACAGGATTAAATATTACACCTCTAGTGAGCAAAGTGGATTCTGCTGGAGGTACATGCCACTTGTAATAATAAAGAAAAGGTCTTATGATGTTGATGATCCTTCATATCTTTAGTACTGTTCTGTAAGCACAAAGTATGCAACCAGAAAAAAGAAAATGTACTAATTCATCTTCTCCATCCCTCACTTGATTTTCACCTCACAGAAGTCATTGTCTTATCTCGATTAATTCTGTAATCTCTCCAGTACAGACTAAATGCAATAGTTTTGAATTCTGTATATGCAATACTATTTCCAAAAAGTACCTTTTTTATTTAGAAAAGAAATAATATATTATGAAAGAGGTGATCTATAGTGCCCTGAACTAAATATGCCAAATATGATATACTGACTACCAGTACTCTGCTTTTTTATGCTTTTTCTTTTCCTTCCTTCCTGCCTTCTTGCCTTCCTGCCTTCCTGCCTTCCTCCCTCCCTCCCTCCCTTCTTTCTTTCTTACTTTCTCTCTTTTTCTCTCTGATAAACCCTGTCTTTCCCATTTTCAACTTATCTGAAATGGGACATAAGCAGCTTGCATTGTAAATTGGATCTAAGCAAACCTAGGAAGTGCCTTGATATTTTCTGTAGGCAGTGGATTTGGTTAGAGAAGACTTAAAAGTTTTTCATAAATTTGATGACCTTGCCAAGACATGTCACTCTTCTATGCCCTGTTTTTCACATTCACAGGTGACACCAGCTTTTGTGGAGGACTTTGAGATTTGAAATGCCTGCTACAGAACACCTTTTCAGGCTTATTCTTGTTCTTGCTTTCCCTGCCATTGTGATAAATTGGCAGATAATCACAAAGGACCAAGGCACTTAAAAGAAATAGACAGGTCAAAACCACCCCTATCTCATACATATTTCTGATTTTTCATCTTCTTTGAAAACAACAGATTTTTCTGTTTCCAGCTAGTCAATATGGTATCCCAAGGGGTTGTTCTGAGAAACAGAGACCAAACCATGGAGATCAGGATGAAGAAATTGATTGAAAACCTCTGTTATCAGAAATGCATATCTGATATGATAGGCCAAGAGAGAAGACACGTGTTAAGAAGGAGTTTTGCCATCATGCAAGAGAGACAATGTTGGAAGTGAGCAGTGTCCATTGTCACTTTCCAGCTTCCTTAGGTTGCTCATAGCTGAGGGAGATGTCCTTCTGAGAGGGAGAGACAGAGCAGAGCAGTCACACACCTTTTGGAAAAATACAAAGTAGTACCCAGAAAAGTCTCTCATGATGTCATATTCAAGTAGAGCAATTTGGGAGTGGCTGGGCTGCCTTGGGTGTCTCTTGGGAAGAGGACTGGGCAACCATCACCAACCACATAACAATGGAGCAACAATGGGAAGTGAATCTCTGCTCAGAGAAAGTGAAAGGAGTGAGGATGCCTGTGTGCTCATGCTCATGTTCCCAAATTATCCAGGAGAATTCATTTATTTGACTGCAAAACTCACAAACCTACTCAGAGCTTGTGTAGTTCCTACAGTAGTTGTTCATGTGTGCAGGTCCTATTGCCTATTTGGCAATATTTTTAACTTGGAATATGAGTGTGAAAAGAGTTAGTGAAATATTGACATATTTAGCACAAAGTGCCTGTAAGCATAAAACCATGTAGCCTTAAGTCCTCCTAGAAATGCATTTTTTCAACTGCTATTTTTATAAATTACTTGTTTCTGTGTCATTTACGGTCATTTCCTTCCACAGAAATGTTATTTTGCAGTTTAGTCCACAAAGCACAGACCTTCTCTGCCTTCTGCCTTAACTAACCAACCAGTATAAATTTCTCTTGAAACTCACAGCTGTCTTCACTGAATGTGAGTAAATGAGCCTGCCAGGTTGAGCTGACTCTAAACTTTCTTGTCTTTGGGATGCAAATCCTTTTAAGTATATTTAGGCCTTCTCTATTTGATTTTCATGGGACATGGGGGAGGGAGAGAAACTTCTTCTTCCATAAAGGAAAGAAAATGAAAAAGATGGGCTGGAAATCACTCTGTTCAAAGTCACTGTCAAAGTCATCATGTTCCATTCAAGAACCTAGGGATGCTGGGCTTCTGTTCTCCTTATGTTTGTGTGAGAAAAAGGATTTCTCTCCGTTGTTTTCATCTTTCACTTATGATTTAAACCATGTTGGGGTTGTGACTGGTAGGTATCATGTGCATCCTAGTGACTGGTTCAAGTTCCACAGCCAGACAGCTGGCACTTAGATGTTTTGAATGACTGAAATTTTTCATTAAATTCCTCACCACTTCCCATGTTCTTTACCTTCCTGGCCTGGAAGCTCAGCAATCTGCTTCTTTAAAAATAACATTTCCCTGACACAAGGTCTCAGAGCACCACTTAAAACTGCCCAGCTCATATTTAATTCATATTTGGATTTCCCCAACTGGAGATGCTTAAGTATATATAATGGCCAGCAAACTGGAAAACCCCAGATATTCAAGAGCTGGATAAATAACTCTCAATAACATAGAACATACAGTATTTGCTGTACCTCTTAGTCCTCCTCCAACCCATAGGCAGAGGCAGAAATGGGATAAAAACCAGGGCAGTGCTCAGAAAATGCAGAATTTCAGACATTTTCATCCTTAACACAAATCCCTCTTTACTGCTTGTTTATATAAAAGTTTCTTCCAACTTTATGGCATAGTCACACTCCCTGCCTGCCTTAATCGAAATGAAAAATCAGACTTTGATGTGTAATATTGTAAAAGTTCTATGGTAAAATTTAGCTGAAAATTTTGTACATTTTTATTGTAAAAATGTAAGAGTTTTCATCTTGACAGATGATAAAATGTATAATGCACTGTGTGTGGAGGGCTGGTGCTGGCTTTGCAGAGGTGGGAACCAGAGCTGATACCATCTAGCAGTCTGTCTGTCAAACTTTGTAAAAAAGGCATATTTTAGGGTGTTTCTGGATAATAAGGTCTCCTGAGCTCTTTGCAGCTGGATTTCTGTGATCAAGTTTTCAAGAACATTCAAAATGCAGATGGGGGAAGAGAAATGGGTGCAATTTTCATTAGCAGTTGGGTTTATTAAGCAGCTATTATTAGGCATCAGTTCTTCCCAAAAGAGGATACCATTAAAAACCTGGCTTATGGCATTAAAGGTAAAACTACAGAACTAACGGCAACCAAAACCCTTAAAACTTCAAAAGCTTTTTAAAATATGTTGCATAATTCCAGAGAGGATATGAAGAATACAGCTGGATTGAGATAATATAAAGGATTTCTTAACTTGTGGCTGGGATGACTTGCATAATCTACTTGTAATTGCTGTTTTTGAGCAGCAGGACCATGGCAGAGCATGCTCCAAAAACTCAAACACGTGCAAAGGAAAGTGAAGATTACTGAGGACAATTGGAACTAAATATCATAAAAATTAATTTGATTGAGCAGTGCTGTGACGAAATTGCAGTGCAAAATGTGAGAACTGTGCTTAGTCTTTTCCCACATCTTAATGGAGAAGAGAGTTATAAAGGTTAATTATTTAGGCAGACAGCATGTATATTCCAGTGCTTACAAGACTAAAGAAATCTTCTCCAGTTGAAGACACTTGCTGTGGTAAGAACAGGAGTTTTATGAGGAGTGACAGCAGAATTTTAACTCTGTGCCACATTCCTCTGCTGTTCCATGTGCTTAGTCTTGCTCAGTTTAATACAGCAAGTTCTCCCCTGACTCCAGGACTGCTTTTTTAACACTTAGCCAAATCAGACACCATGGTTCATATTTTATATTTAAGCTTCAAGCTCTGATGTGACAGAGGTTTCAACTGGATACCATTTGCTGTGATCAGAAGTGTGCTCTCAAATATTTTTAAATATTTTATAGATTAGCACCCGAAAGGAAGCAGAGCCTAGAAGAAAAGTAAGTGCTACATCAGCTTCTTTTCTCTGACTGCTGATGAATTAATGATTATTGTTTTACATCTCTTACAGCAGGCATGAAAGGCTCTACCATTCAGGATACCCAAAAATGTAAGAGAAGGGAGGCCACAGTGGAGTCCTAGATAAGTTGCAATGAGCAGGGACTGGGAGAGGGGAATTGTGAGTCACCTGTTAGGGCAGGGAGTAACTCATCTCCTAGGAGCATCCTTGATTATCTGCAAGCAAGGGGAGCAAGAGACCACTGCCTGGGGGGTCTTTCTTTTCCTACTTGTTGAATTTGAGCCCACCAAATAGTCAAAACGTGTGTGTGTGTGTGTGTGTGTGTGTGTGTGTGTATTCACACATGTGTATACAGAGGGATGGGGTAGGGGAGAGAATTGAGAAAGTAAACGTGGTTTATATATTTGGATTTGTATAAGGGTAGAGAAATCAAAAGTGTTTGATTTTAGAATGACAAACTAAATGAAACATCCCCCCCCCCAAAAACAAACAAACAAACAAAAAAACCAACCAACTAACCAAAA
>VWZP01006719.1:969843-1106884 GCA_013396995.1 Dicaeum eximium
CCCCACCCCCCCCCCCTACCAAAAAACCCCCCAAAACCCCCCCAAAACAAAAAAAAACCCGCACAGCTGTTCCTCCTAAGCAGGAAAGGGAAGGAAAGGTATCCAAGAGCCCAGTCCACCATAAGCTGCTGATCAACCAGGCCAGCTGTTGCTTAATTTCTCTCTGAAGTATTGAGGGCTCTTGGAGTGCCCTGAAAATCAAAAGGTTTGACTTATCTAAATCAGATATGGTACTTTCTTCCTCTTTTTCCTTTTATATGTAGTTTCCATTTGACATTTGTTTTGGTTTGTTTTGTGTCTTCAGGTTCAATATTTCAGAAAGCAAAGCAGTCTGGAGTTAAGTGGTGTAGAGAGCCTGATTGATCTTCAAGCCTCTAAAGCTGTCTTCAGTGACTGTCATATTAGTGGGATAAAGAAAGGCACAGTGCTCCACAGGACTGGTTTTCAGTTTTTCTGTGCTGTGCTCTGAAATAATTTCTCAAGGATTTACCTCAATGCTGAAACAGCAGTTTAAAAATTCTTTGCTTTGATCTGAAATACCTGATAAAAACACATGGATTTTCTGGAGTCCTTCTTTACGTGTTTCTATTATTTTTATTTCATTTACCAGCCTGAATGACTCTATTTAACTTTTGTGGTGCATAGGTAATAAATGTAGGGCTACAGATGAAGACAAAATCCTGAAGGGATTTGGACAAAAGGAAAAAGCAACAAAGGAAGAATGGAAAGAAAAGTAATAACCTGAGACCAATGTTATTTATGCTTTTACAGTGTTTAAACATATATTCATGAACAAACGTCAGCTGTAACCCAGCTGTAATTTTGCCCTGTTGTTTGCCAGCTGCAGAAGCTCAGTCCCCTGTTTATTGTTAGCTATTGAGAAAGGATTCTGAGATAAGAACAATGACATTTTCAAAAATTTGTTCATTAGTAAAGGCTGGTGCCTATCCTGTAGTCTGTACTTACTCAAAATCCACAATAAATTGTTCCCCCCAGTCCAAGCTGCTCATCCATGCAATTGTTACCTGAGATCTTTGGAAGTTCAAAAGTCATTCTTTCCTTTCTAAACATTATACTCATATTCCTTTGTAATTTTACTCCTAACAGTGAGCACAATGTCCCAACATCATCAGCAATGAGCCAGGGCCCCAATGGCTTTGCCATTTCCTTTTGACATCTTCAAGCTATTTTGAATCAGTGGTGCTGTGTTGTGCAATGTGGATTCCACAAAGGCTGCAGTGTTTGCCTCACTTGGTTATTTATTGGCCTGTGACAGTGACATTGATGTTGTGGTGGCACACACATGCAGATTGGAAATTAATGTACCGAGCTTGATAGTTATGAAATAATTTAAAAGTCAGGCCATCCAAGCTCTATTAAATCACTTAACAAAAGCTGAGTGGAAGTATCTAAGAAGCATGAGAAAACCTTGGATTACCTTATTTAAATTTGATACCTAATGAAAACATAAATATTTAAAGCCCATGAAGTTATTACCTAAATTAACCAGAATTATTTTAAAGGTACAATTTACTCAGTTAGATCATCAGTCAAAGCAATCTCTATTTAAATTGGTGGAGCTTTGCCATTGTACACAGCTTGAGCTTTTCATCATGATATATTTTCTAAGCATAACTGCTTTTAGAGCTTGAGGGTGTTTTTGTGGCAGCTACATACATGTTTTTCCATTGACTTAAGAACCATAAAACCACATTTAACATATTAAAAAAAAAAAAGCACTTTTGATAACTTACCATTCTGTAAAGTTTATCCTCCAGGTCCTGATTAATTCTTTGTAAGGCTAGGTAATTGTTTTGTATCCTAAAACAAAGATGATATCATGTAACTAAATGCATTGCTTTTCATGTTGTTTTTTTACCTACATTTTCACATCAGTACAAAACCTTGGCTTGCACTACTTGAATTATATTTGCTTATCACTCCTGTTACCAGTCAGTGGTTGCCTTTGAAATGCAATTACCACCTGCTTCCTAAGCAAACTTCCAAACTTGTCATATTTTCTTACTATATTTAGCAGCAATTCCAGCAGGAAGTGAAGCTATGCTGGTCATTCTGCCCTTGTGTGCAGACACACATTACAGCCTAGGAACTTGCACAAGGTAATAGTTTTACATCAAGAATCATATGTCAGAGAGGAAGCTTGAGCGCTAGGCTTAGGCAGCACAGAAAAAGATTTATTGTGAAATTGCAGCAGAATCCCAACATGTAGGCATCAACATGTGACTTAGAAGAGAAAATTTCTTCTTTCAACAAAAGTTCAAGAAGTTGCATATTTTTTCCAGGAAGTATATTTAGGTAGCCTAGCTGAGAAAAGATGGGTATTTATTATTATCAGCACTTGGGGATTGAATGAACTCACAAAATTAGGCTTCCCTACTTATTCCAGAGCAACACACCTAAGAAAAGTTTCAGCCTGCACATCTCTAGGTTACTTAGGTGGTGACCTTGGAATTGTAATGAACAAGCTGCACAGCCTGTGGGAAAACCATTGGTAATTTGGTAGTAGCTGTAGCTTTCTTTCCACAGAAGCCAAGGAGGATAGCTCCTTGTTCATTAGTACCCATCACCTCAGCACGATGTATATCAAATGTAAGGCAAATGTTAGAAGCTCAGCTGTGAAAAGTTTGTCTGAATGAATCTATTTGACTGTACTGATCAATAGGTCAAAGTATTTTCAGCAGCGAGGAGATTTTAGGTAATGTGCAAGAGTGTAAGAGTGAACTCAGATGTAATCCACATTTATACAGCAAAACACATTTCCTCTGAGAAGTCTGGATCTGGGTGTATTTTCTGTGGTTGTCAGGATGGGCCTGGGATTAAAGAAGTCTCTTTGTTTATCATTTGGTTAGGAGTGGCTGCTGAAACTGGAATGATCTCTTTTCCAAACATGCTGTAGTTGCGAATCAAAGGGTCCAGCCCATCCCTTCTTGGCAATGTGATTCTTATCTCGGCTTCTGTTGCCATGGAGATTTTCCTTCCAGTTAAACGATAAGAAGTCTCCATTCAGGGCAGGCCAGTGGCTTGCAGTGCCCGTCTTAAGGGATGCAGAGCTCTGGCTGGGGCTCCCAGCATCGCAGTGACATCTGCTGCACGGACCGGAGGCATGTCTGTGCCAAGGACATCTGCTCTGTGGGTATAAATAATGACAGCCCCACAGGTGAACCTCCTCGGGGTGCCAAGGGTCAGCCCACAATCAGGACAGCCATTTCCAATATGCATTGCAAGCCTGGGGGAAGTCTCAGTGTTGCCTGTGTTTTACAGAGCTGCTGAGCGGAGACTTCCTTCTTGTGAGGAGGAAACTGTGTTTGCTGAGGTGGCGACCCAAATGGGCTGAAAATCTCTGAGACTTGTACTGAGACTTGGTCAGTATTCACCAACTCTCATAGTGTTATTGTGTTTGTGTCCAGGTGTCTTAAAGGATTGACTGAAGTTCACAATTCTCTGCATTGTCCATGCTCCTCACAGCATTTCCCACTAAGCCTCCCTATAGACATTGATTTGTGCAGCTCTAGGTTTACTTGGGATTTTCCCAGCCATTTAGCTGTCAACACAACAGAGACAAATTTCAGGGTACTCTGTACCCATCTTTTTGTGGTACAGAAGAAAGCAGAGATGATCTTGATACAAGGAGGGTTAAAATGACTGCCTGCAGCTACTCAGCACAAATATTTTGTTTTGCTGGTAAGGATGCATGCCACGATGCAGGAAGAAAGGATTTAGAGAAGTAAAATAGTGCCTTCTGGCTGAGCCCAGAAGTGCCCCAGCGTTTTCTCTGTCATGGTTTATAGTTTTTGTCTAGTAAAGCAAAACAGAACAGGTTAAACTTGCTTTGCACCCAGGCAGTTTGTGGTTCAAGTGGAGGTGGTGTAAAAACTGGTTTAAACATTAGCACCTGCAATGCCCTAAAAGTTTTCATGGGTTCAAAAGCACTTGCATAACCTCCTGAAAGTAAAGAGGAGAAAAAATTTGGTTTTTCTAGCCCCAGTGCCCCTGCAACACAGGCAGTTCTGCAGTGGTTACTGATGTGGACAGCTCAAGGGAGACCCTGAAGGTTCCATTTCCAAAACTTCGAGACCATGAGTAAAACCAGCAGTAATTGCTGCTTGGATAGTGGACTTATCATGGTAACAGTGGGTTTGTTCCTCAGCTTCTATTTTCACTTTTTCTCTTGATATGGATGATTGAAATGTTAATTATCATTAATTGTTTATCAGTGACAACATTTCCATGCCATAGATGGTGGTAGAGGGTTTTGCAAGAGTTTATCACAATCTGCTTCTCACTTTGTAGCTTCTTTTGCCTTCACCCATCAAATTTTTGCCTGTTGTGTGTTTAGGAGAAAGTAGCCCATAAACCCCAGTTCTCTACCATTCATTTTGCACTGAGAAAATGTCCACCCCCCTTTACAGTCAGATCAAATCTAAAAAAAATCCACAGTAAGTAGGAAGCTGAGCTTCAAAAAGTGTTTCTATTGAGAACAGTATGCAAAGGTAGTCAAAATAAGCACAAACACATACACATGTACACAAGCACATCCACATGCACGTATATGTATAAACCCCAAATTGGAAATTCACTGTGCCAAAAGAAGTGTCAGCAAATGTAGGTGGCAAGGAGAGAAATGGACCCAGAAATACATGGAAGAAAGTGTTAAAGGGATAAAAGAGGAACAGAAACAGATCAATCTTTAGGCAAAACTGTAAGATAAAGGGAAGGGGAAATAAATAGTAGGGAAAATTATTCAAATTTTAAAATTATCTGATGAGCAAATGGTAACTTAACCTTGCTTGCAGAAAAAATACACCCAGATAGCCTGAACATTGTGAAGTATGAAATATTTTAACCTTGTAAATCTGGCTTTGAAAATAAAATGAAGAGTAGGCTTCACTATGCTGCAAAACTGCTATAAGGATTAAGTCATGTGAATTTGTAACCTATTATCATGTGTTTATGTATTTTTGTGTAGTTCATGTCATTAGGAGATACTCATGTGACTTCAGGTGCACATGTGTGCATCCATTAAACAGATGTATAGATTCTTGACCAAATAAGGGCTAAATGAAAAATATTCTGACCATACTGAACATGCCAGGTGTCTGTGCTGTAACCCCCAGACAACACACTCCTCCCTAAGACTGCAGATCACCACTGAACAGGGAGTCTGCAAAAGCCTCTGTTTCTCTGCTTCCACTCAATCTCAAGCCCTCTTAAGGCCAATAAATACATCTAAAGGAGAACTAAGTCTTGGGCTGACTTTCTTTAAAGAAGAGAATTTCTTCTAGAGTGTAGTTAGCATTGAAAAGTGACTCTTGAAAGTGTAGCTTCTTGTTCAAAAAAATTTCTCTCTCTGTTATCACAAGTTATACCAACATCCTTATGAAAACAATAGTTTTTCCTCCAGGATTCCTGTTCAGAACACCCCTTCAGTCTGTGAAATGCCTTGCTTTTGGTGAAATAATTATATGTGTGGGCTAATCTCACTGCTAAATATATGCTTGCATGAGTTTACTTCTCATGCCTTAAAATAGCTCTACTTTCTGTTTAAAAGATAGACTGGGGACCTCATCAAGTTGTTACCCAGGGCAAGGTCTCAAGGAATAAACTCAAACTGAACTTTGGAGTCCAGATATGGTTCCAAGTTTGGATTTTGAATTTTTTGTTTTTTAGATTTTAACTTATAAAAGCTGTGCTGACCATGTCAGATAAGGACCACTGAAATATGAGGAATGTGAACTCATTTCCTCACTGAAATGTGAGGAATATGAAATCCCCTCTCTTTTCAGTCACTTTTCAAAGCTGAACCTATGCTTTACAGTTATTATTTTCAAATCTAGTTAGCACTGTTCTCCCACAGAGAAAAAAGAAAGAGGCCATCCTGAAATGTTTGTGGAGAGGTTGAAAACTTGACCATTGAGCCACATAAGTGACCTCCTCTCCTGAGTAAAATTGGGGAAGCCTAGCAACAGCACTGGCAATTCTGGATAAATTAAGACAAAGACTTTCAGAAAGAATTACAAAAGGATAGTCATTCAGCCTCTTGGAAAAAAAAAAATTGCACTTTACAGAAAAGGAAATTTAATAACAGAAATGTTCTCCAGTGTATGAGTGGGATCTTGTTACACAGGGCCTATTCATTTATGGGGGGATGAATTTCTCTCCCTGTGCAGTGAATAAAGGAAGAGACACATAAATGAAACTAATTCTACTTTGTTTTTCTCACATGGATTTTCCTCTGTGACATGTTGCTGACAAGCTTTTGGATGACAGGTTTTTTTCAGGCATTATCCTTCTCCAGGTTGATAAATCTAGATGTTCAACTTGCAGGATGCCTTGCTATTCTCAATAGAAACATTTTTAAAGCTCACCTCGTAAAATATTTTTGGCTTCCATTATGATATGTCTTCAGGGGAGTAATCACCTGCCTGAAACATAATTTTTAATATAAGTTTTCTTCATAATATGGTACAATGTTCCATTAGAATATTGGAAAGTCAGTTCTGCTAATGTGATGTTCTGGTATGAGTGCTAGATTTGGCACCCCTGGGTTTCAAAGGGTGCTTAACCCATTGGTGCCCAGTGCAGTTGATAAGAGGCTTTCTACTGACCAGGAAGCCCTTCTGTTTCAACAGAAGTGGGATGCTCAGCTCCTCTGCTGCTTTATGGCAGCTGCCCAAATTGATGCTTCAAGGGACAGTGTTCCCTGTCCTGGAATGCATTGGAGCAAAACTACATCAAGAATGAAGTTACTTTCAGTGCCTCTGCTCTAAGTGAAAAAATAGGAAAAATATTGTTGACAAGAAGACTGTATGGAGAACCTCCAGGCTGCTCTTGATAGGTGTGTGTAGATTTCAAAATCACCACGACATCTGCACATTTTAATCTCATTTTCAGAAGCATCCCCAGTTAAAGAAGCATTTAAGGTCGCACTAGGCTGTTTCCTAAATTGAGATCTTACAGACTCATTCTGTTTAAAATTTGCATAAAATGGTTTGGTTGACTAAGTTTATTGGTGGTTTCTGTCATTGCTTTGGTTTGGTTTTTGCCTTCCACAAAGAATGAAAAATGTTTCTTTGGGTATTGCCCTGGAATGATTTATTCTAAATTTAGTTTTGAGTCATCCAATGAATTAGTCAAATAGTTCCATTAAGATATCAGTTTAAGAAAGTCACAAGACATGCAAATACATTCCTGTATAAGTGGATAATTCTAGTTTCAGAAGTTTTGAAAACAAATGCAAAAGTGGATATTAAGAGTCATGATAAATTTTAGGTTAAGTCTACAGACCATTTTAATCAGTGCCAGGAATGTCAGGAGTGCAAGCTTAACATAATTTATCACTAACATTAACTAGGTTCCTGATTTGCATCAGCACTGCACCACAGCTACAACAGTTTTAAATAACAGCTTTTCAGCATAATTCCATTCTGCTTGAGACTAAAAAGGAAATTATTTGCTGTACTATAATGCAAAATGCCTGAATATAATTTCAATTGAACATAGTCTCAGCTTTGAGTGATGGAGAGCCAAATTCTATTCTCTTGTATCATTAAATAAAAGATTTATCTGTATAAATAGAGTATAAATAATATTTGTATATATATGTAGTGGGTTTATAACCTTTGTATGTGTAATGCCATATGGCACTAGCCCACATGTATGTTTACACATAAATAATGTCATATTTGCACATGTATAGGTGTATTTCTATTTGCATATTTGATTTTAGTACCGAAGCATCTTACATATCACATGTAAATAACTTTATGTGGCATGCAATATATATTCAGATAAATGAAATCTATATATTAAATATGAAACACAATGTGTAATCAATAAATAATAAGTCATGCATGTTTGCAACTGTGTTCGCTTTTACTTACATACATCTTTAATACAGTCACTCTTAAAATTCTAATAACTCGGTTTATTTCAAAAAGTTCACTACTAACCTTCTCAGTTTTTCAGTTACTTTTTCAAGTTCCTCCTGAGCACGTCTCAGTTCTATTTCAAGATACTGACGTGTAGAGTCAAACTCTGTTTCAAGCATTTCCAGCTTATGGGTAGTGTACGATAGGCGCTTTCGTAATTCCCCCTTCTGTTCTTGCAAAGTACTAGAAAAACAAAGACCACAGCTGTAGAATTTAGCTGCTCTCAAAAAGCTTTTCATGATCCACTCTTTGACCAGCTCCCTAGAGTATAGCTTGGCCTGAAGCCAGAAAAGTGTGCTTCATTTGTTTACTGCACTTTGAAAATCTTCTGATTCAGACAGAATCACTATCTTCCATCTGTCCTTTCTGGTGCATTTATTGCTACTATCTCATTATCCAGAATGGAATACATTGTGAAAGAATCTTCATTAAAACACAAGACACAGTCTAGAGTTTGGTTTCACACAGGATCTTCCATTTAGAATTATTTTACCATACTATGACTGAAGCAGCAGGTCTTTATAGAGTAGCAACAAGAAATTATGCAAAAATATTTCCTTGCCTAAAATCCAAATTCAAATTCTGTGGAGGAAGAAATTTTTGACTTATTTGATTCCTTTTTTGAGACCTTGTTGTTCAGCGTTTCATCTGGAGAATGGTAATCTATTAATAACATCACAATTTTAAGGTTGTGGATCTTTCCCTTTTTCCCCCACTTATTTGGGAGCCAAGGCTTTTCAGATTCAGGTGTAATCCCTAATTTTTCACAGTTCTTTCAGAACTTATGCCCTGATTGTAAACTATCTTCAGTTACAGTCTTAAACAAAACAAAGCAGGAGACTCAGGAAAGCCTCTTGGCATATGCCTTCTTATCTGCACAATGGAGATTTTTGTATCTTTGTCTATTTAATTTGCAAGCTCTTCAGTCTTCTAGCATGTTTGCCAGTTGAGCAGCAGGATGGGATTCCTGCCAGAGCTGGGGTCTCTGGAGATGATTGGAACTTGGGTCATATAGTGCAGCCTCAGTACAGAGCTGATCCCTTGGCTCCAAGTGGGACCTCTGAGGCACTGTGGAGCAGGGTCTGCCAGCACCTAGACTCAAAGTGCTACCACAGGATGCACTGTGAATTGCCTTGCTTTTTTTCTTAATCATCTGGTAAAAATAGCTCTTCATAAATGAATGGCAAGTCTTGATTCCTTTTGATGTCAAGTGAGTGCTGCCATGAGCTGCAGCAGAATAATGTTTTGGGTCTTTAATTAGACAAGAGAATTGGGAACAACATGTCAGTCTTCAAGGAACACTTATCTGAGCTGTCTGCAGTGTGACTGGCTTCTCCTCTACAAGCTGTGATAGGAGCTCAGGAAGTTAATGCAAAAGCCTTACAATTGCTGCTTGCTTGATCCATGCAGCTCTGAGCGAGGAAACAGCCCAATGTTTTGCCAACACGGCTCTCTATTTCAGCTGCACACATTGCGTGGTTACAGCTATACTTAGATTACCACTTGTGGTTATATTCTCTTAAAATAATATATTCTAATTCAGACATTTAATGCAGCTCCACTTAATATAACCATTTAATTTTTATATTTCCCTCGGTGAATTAAGCTCCAAAGTTATCTAGGGAATTGAAAACCCATGCTGCTCATTTCTACATGTCCTCATTGATGATGTTACACATTATACCACCTTCACTTGCTCTGCTTCTGGCCTGTTCTTGCTACTCCTCTGAATATCTTCAGAAAGAAAAGTGGTCAGTTTTCCTTCCTGTAGCCTGGAAACTCAGATTTTCTTCTGTGAAGTGGCAGTTACAGTGTCAAAACTCTTTAGAGTGAAAAGAGATATGATCTGAAGTCTTCTGTTGCTCTAAAAACCTAACTATTAGGATTTGTATGAAAAATGGACTGTAGGTTCTCCAGCTACGATTTTGGATAAAAATGCCCAGCCTGAGGCTGTTGGACAAGTGCAGTTAATGCAAGCTAAGCCAGATCAGGGAAGGTTAGAGCATCCTGCTGCACTGGGAAGTTTTGGACACAGAGCATAACCTTTGTGAGGAAGAGGAGCTATTGGGGTATAAATATAATGGTAATGCCAGCAGTGTTTAAGTTAGTAATAGCTGGAGACTGCTTAGTAAATGAGGAAAAAGAGGGAAGCTAATCACCTCCAACAGTTTTTTTTTTCAATGTTTCAATGTTTCAAACAATCCAGATTTGTTTTCTGCTTCCTCATGTAGGTACTTCTTGCTTTGGGTCTCAGTTGTGAGAAGATTAGGCAGGAGCAGAGTCCCCAGCTCCTCAAATGAAGTTGCTTCCGCATAGACCAGTGTGCCTAGACTTGTTTATATGGGGAAATTTGGGGTTAAAAATCTGATTTCTGTGTAAAGCATGATCCTGAAAGCAGTGCTGAGATGCCAAAATGTGCTTTTAGATTCAGATCTGGACAGTTTGGTAGGTTTTGGCAGGCTGAAGCTTATGCTAGAAGGATAAACTTTCAGCTCACTTTCTCCCTTGAAATTCACTTCGAAGTATTTGTATTCTTGAATTCTTAGCTGTCAGAATGAGATTATTGAATCCATTAAAACCAAGACTATTCTAGTGAGTTTTACTGAAACAGTCTACATGCATGGACTCTTCCACATGATGTTTTGGTATTAAACAACAGGTGTAACTTTGTTCAAAAAAAGAAAAAAACTCCACTGATTAAAGCATAACTCAGGCAGGTTCAAAGATGAAAGTTATTCTCAAACAGCAAACCATAATTCTGAAAAAGTCTACTCATTTCCACCCATGCTGGAAAGATGGGGTGATATTTTTAAACTCTCCCAAACCTAGGAAAACCCCTCCTCACTGTGTGTTTTGAGTTATCTGATACATGTTAAAACAGCTGATGGTTTTTAAGATAACATATAATTTTTAGATAGGAAATAATCCCTATATATGATGGGATTACTTAGGATACAATAGTAGATGCATAACAGCGAGTTCTTATTAAAATACAAGTTATTAGATGGAAAGGCAAAAATTCTAGAAGGAAAAAAATTACTTCCTGATACGAGTATGCTGAGGGGCAAAAAACTTACAGTCGCTTCTATGGAAGAAGAAAAAAGAAAGGAGTGAGAAAAGACCCCAGGTGGGAACATGTTAAACCATCTGCTTTAATATCCACCTTGAGTCAAGCAAGTTCTGGAAAGATGGCTAACTTTAAGCAGTGGCACAATGAAACTTACAGTTGTGAATGGCACAATAGGGAAATTTTGCCAAATCTTGAGTGTAACCATAGAATGGGTACTAATAGCTGTAACACTGAGAGCAGATTTCCCAGGATTCCCAAGATGGCTTTGATTTCTGCATGATTTGACTCATTACCAGTTTGAGGTAAACCTGTTGTTTTCTCTTGATTTTGGTTCTATGTGAACAAGCATCTGAGAAGCAAAGGCAAAGCAAGGGACTGAAACTGCAGAAAGAATAAGATGCAATGTATCAAATCCTGCATCTCTAATAGCAGGATGAGAGTTTCAATTTTTATTTTGTACTAATCTAAGGTACTTAATGAGATTTTTCATTGCTTGTTTTGGTGGTTTTTTGGTTTTGTTTTTTTTTTTTTTCATATCTCATGAAACAGATGTTCTTTCTCTGGAAACCTTCCCCTTACCATTATCTTCTAGTGTTATCACATAATGATATGCTTGGGTTCTCATTCCTTAAGCTGTGTTGTGTTTTTTGTTGTAGAAATCTGAGATTTTTGTGAGGAGGGCTTAATTTTATTCTGTACCATTGTAAATTTGATAGTGGTAATTTAATCAGCATTGAAAAGAGGGAAAAGATAAAAAGTCAAAACATGGTGTCACAAAGTCAACCATTTAGCATTTTCTCTTTTTTTCAATCCAACCAACCAACTCCATAAATTAGCTACATTTCCTTTCTGCTTTTCACATGCCAGTTAATTAGAAAAGTTCATTGCACAATTTTTTAACGCTACTAAATCACTATATTTTGATTAATAATTTATGTTTTGTGGATACTTGACCCCATGGTTCTTTAGTTTTATATATATATGTAAAACTAAGAAAATAATTAAATGGCAAGAAGTACAGCCAGGAGAAAGGACAGGACTTATTTGCAAATAAAAAGTATTCTGGTAGTGCTATGTTTTAGTAATCTGATAATGCTGTGTCTTAGAAAACACAAATCCTATATTCCATGGTCTTCCTGAAACTCTGATAGCTTCAAGGAGAATGGAATTACAAGGCAGGCTCAAAGGTCCTGTAGATTATTCCACCTTTAGCATAAGGGGTTGCCTATTTATTTTAATGATCTTTGATATTCTGCTCCTGTGACAATCAGTGGTCTGCAAGTCATTACCCACTTTGCTTCATTAAAATATTTCTTTAACAAGGACAGTAAACACAATATTAAATATTTAGACTGGTAAAAGAAACCTCTCAAGGGAAGCTACTTCCAAGGTTATTAAAAACAAGTCTTTAAACTTTCCAAAGTATTATTTTCACTGATTAGCTCTGTTTATATTCATAAAAAGTATAGAGTAGATGAAACATATATTTGCCCAGAAATTGGTGCCCACAAGCATTATCTCAGCCTGCAGCTGTTGGTCAGGGTTAAGCTGTAGTACTGGCTGGAGCAGCTCCAGGTGAGCACATTCCCACTGGATTCCAGACAAAGCTGAGATGGCACATGATAAGGGCCTATTCTGAGGAAGGTGTGCTGGCAAACAAGCAAGTTTCCATTGTACCTGTCTGATCTTCTGCCAGCTCATCTGCCTGGCAGATGGGCTGATGACACAGGAGTGCTGGCATGCAAAGCTGGGGATGCTCAGTTGCCTGGAGGCCAGATGATTTCCAGAGCCTTCTACCTTCAGGTGGCTCACAAAGAGGGTGCTCCCTGAGCCTTTTCTCCATAAGAGCTGAGGTCTGTGGGTCTGCCCCATCAGTGGAGTGTTCCAGCAACCCCACAGCAATCTCCACCTCACTGGTCAAACTGCTTCAGCAGCACTTTCCACATCTGCCTGCCACTCCAGGGCTCTGGCTTTAGATGGTTCTGCAATGTTGTTTAAAACCAGAGCAAACCTATTCTTTTGAGCTAGGGAAGTTCTCTCTGAATGGACTGATTACATTCCTTCACACTGCTCCTCAAGCGAGTGAAAAAAAAATTGATTAATGGTATTAGAAGGGAAATTAGCAGTGAAAGGAATGTGAAACAAAGGCATGATAGATGCCCATGCCATATATACTGAAAAACACCCATAGCAAATGTTCTCATTTCTGGGTAGTGAAACAGGCATTTTAATGCAGCTGTGAAACCCTAAGTAGAACTAATCGCATTTTGTGTACAAAAAGCCTGTCTTGGAAGAAAGAACTTGTAAGAAGGAACTAACCTGGACTGGGTTTTGGATCTCTGAGTTTTGACATGGCTTTGACAAAGGTTGTACCACTCAAGAGAGTTAAGGCAAGACTGAGCTTGCCTACTGCTGGTCAGCTCTGGCTCCTGTTCTCAGTGAAGAGCAGGCACTACCAGGATGAAATGAATCTGGCCTGTTTTAGAAGGCTACTTTTAGATGAGTTGACGCAAATCTGGAAGTATCCATTTCCGTTAATTACAAAGGGAATCTAGTCAAGTATCTCAGGCACAGACAATCACATCTCATCAGATAACTCCCCCTCTTCCTGACTCAGTTCTGTGTGTATGACATGAGGTAATAGAATTTCCTTTCTTGTTTGCTTAGATGGAGCACGGGCCCACAAAAATGAACCACTAAATGCTTCTAAAGTGTTTATCAGATCTGCTTCATGTCTGTGATGTGTCACATTCTAAAAAAAACACCTCATAGGATCAGGAGTCTGGGAGCACTGAGGAAAATTTAAAAAATGTATTCTGAACAGAATGTCAAAAATAATGTTTTCTTCTTTTACCCTATGGGGTTTTGTCAAGGGAAAGGTCAATAATAGTCAACCCTATAGAGGTGTTTTCTGTGAAAGTGTACAAAGATCAGCTGAGGATCTCTGGGAAGGGTCAAGGGAGAGCCTGTGCACCCAGCCATGCCATGCCAACTTGGGCCACTGATGACAGGCATGGCAGGCAGCCAGAGGGTTTGAGGCAGCTTTGTGACCTTCCTTTTCTGGAAGCACTCTCCCAACTCTGTGAGTCTGCTGTGGGTCTCTGCAAAGAGATGGGCTGTTTGGCTCAAGGAAAGCAGCCATCCACACCCCTGGTTTTCCTTGTGATTTTTGGATGCAGCTGATCATCACAGAGATGAATATCATCAGCCAGGCAAGAGACAAGGCTCTGGGAGAAACCTTCCTGACCTGTAGCTCACACCCCAGGGAGCTGCAGGATGGGAACAGAGATGTCTGGGGATGTTCACAGCTGGCAGAGATGCCAGCAGGCCCTCAGTGCCACTGTGTTACTGCACAGTACAGCTGGACTGCAGTGACAGCTTGGTTTTGAAACTACCAAGGAATTTTGGCTCTAGCAGCTCTTGATGAGCCACATCTGGTAGTCTGGATTATGCAGGACTTTTAATTCCATCACATCTTTGCTGGACATGACTCTGGAATGGGTCTGCATGCTGCCCAAGGTGCAAGAAAGGCACCCAAACCCAGCTAAGGAGGAATAGCTTTGAGATGACAGTGGTGACATTGAATCTGACCACTCAACAGCATTTTTTTCAAGTTGTAATTGTTGGGAAATGAAGTCAAAGCATTTTACAAGTGTTTTCTAGATTTATGAGAGATTTTTAATGAAGCAGTAATTGGATTTCCATGTTAATCAAGTTTTGATTATGTGTTACATGCTCAGGGTCACCGTTTCAAAAGGTTAATGCCAAAACTATCTTTCTTGTCTGCAGTTTTTGCATCTAAACTTGCTCTTGATTTATCTGATTAGGAGGGGGATGGGGTCAAATTACAAAGTCAAGATCCAGAGTCTGAGAATCCAACTACAGACTTGAAATTTTAAATTTTATTGGGGAAAAAGATTACATGATGCAGCTCAGATCCAGAGTCAAGCCCACAAATTCTAATTTTCTTGCACTCTTTATTCAGCAGCTTCACCTGTACCTAAAGAAATTTGCTTATGCAAATGTGTATCCAAGTTCTGCAATAGGCATTTTCCTATAAATTCAGGCTCACACAGACTTTTTTCAGCTTACCTATTTTTTTTTTTTAATTTTTACAAAGGTCTGTCAGGATTTTTTTCATTACAGCATATCCACCAAATTTCTCCATTACTTTCAAAGAAGTTTCTTATATTTGAAACTTTGGACTGTGAACAGTTTGCCTGTCAAATTGCATGCAGATCTCTCCTTCCTGTAGATATATATACAAACATATTTAGACAGATAGCTTTTGAAGGAGTTTTTTTAAAATGTATTAAACCATTTGAATTTTCTTTGCAGTACTTGTTTTCAAAATAAACAACCTGAAGCTGGGTTTGGATTATGAAAAGGAAGGCCTGTACATATGTTTCAGAACAATTGTGTGGGTGATCCAAATCTGGAGCTCAGATAGTTTCCAAATGGCTGATGGACACATAAAACAAATAACAGAGTCCTTTTCTTAGGTTCCAGGCATTCTGGCAGAGTTTAAACCAGAGAAGAGGGATCCTTTATCAGAAAAATTAAAGTCATTTGGAAGGGAGGGGGGGGAAAGAGGAGATGTTTAGGAGTTGAAGTGCCAAGTGCTGTGGGATAGATCCTTAGCACAAAAGCCTATTTGAGGCACCTGTAGAGTTTATACAGCTACTTTAAAACAGATATATCACTGGATTTTGGAAGGCAGGTTTTCTTTACTTTGGACATGAGTACCTCATTCTTTCATAATTCACACAATTAAAAAATTCAGACCTGACAAGATATATCCATATGGTAAATGTGTCTAAAGTGTACTGGCCTTATTCATAAGAGGTAGAAAAGAGTGATCTCTCTTCAAAATAAAACCAAATTATGTTTTGGTTATAATGACCCAACAAGAAAAGAGTGATCTCTCTTCAAAATAAAACCAAATTATGTTTTGGTTATAATGACCCAACAGTCTTTCAGTGCAGAAGGGTAACTTCTGTAACAAATCTGAGAAGCCCACAGACACATCTATCCAACAAGAGCATTCAGTATTAACTGTAATATGAGGTGATTAAGATATGAAAATTCAGTTATGTGTTGACATGCAAAAAACCCTTAGAGGACCATCTGTCAGCACTGAGTTGTCTTAAGTGAATGCCATTATTGTCAGTGAAACCTGACAAGATTTTTTAAATGTACTCATAATAAAGACATACAAGTTTTCCTTTATTTAAAGGTGCTACCTAAGGCTCTGAATGGCTTGAATAGAAATACCACAAATAAAATTACAGCTTTCAGAAATAGACACTAAAGTGTTTTGATTATTTTAAATGCAGTTTCTTCAGCAGACAATTTTGATTCTCCAGTGTACTGAAAAATACAAAGGGCAAATGAAAATGAACTGTGAGAATGCAGACCCGTGACCAGGGAGTTTGTTAATGTGCAGAGCACTAAGCAAGGGTACAGAGCAGCTCAGAGAAGGAAGAATGTGGACTTACAAACCAGGATGTGCACTGGCACTGCTTGGTGCAAGGGCTGAGCAGAGACTGAAGGGCCGAGCCAGCTCTCTGAGGACTGATTTAATTCTTCTGCTAACTTGATTTGGAACTGGAATCTTCCAAATACATTTCTGTCTCCTATTAATGAGATGACCATTTTGCTTATGAGACACTTCTGAGGTTGAATACCTGAGTATGTGAGAAATGAATGCAGTGCACAGCAAAAACAGCAGGAGTCTTGTGCCCAAATTCAAAGGTGACTAAAGCAGAGGGGAAGAGTGGAAGCGGCAGAAGCTCTTACTGTGATCTTTGCCTTCTTCCAAGCTGCCTCCTAGGGCCTCTGTTATGCTCTCCTTAAAGCGGGAACTAATTGTATTCAGCTCTGGCAGGTAAACTTTTAGTAGCAGTGGCCTAAATCAAACCTTTAGGCTCAGGAAGTGATCCTACACACGTTTGAATAAGGACTGTGTCTGTTTAATTAGTTTCTCTGTATTGCTAGAAAATGAAGGTATGGAGAGCTGTAAAATATGGTTCCAAGAGAAGAAAATCAGTATGTGATTCCAGGAGGAATACATGTTTTCTGGCTTATTCTCTAGAGGTAGGAAGGACATGTTTATTTTCTTACCATAACGAAGGACTTTGTTCATGTTCATGCCCTGTTTCATATTTTCTGCATTGTTCCAATGTTGCCTAGTGTTTGGAACACATCTGAAATGAATCAGCTAGTTAAACTGGAAGAGAAGGGAGGAAGCTTCTGGTGTGGCAAACTTCAGACAGCATTTGTCCAAGAGAGCAGAATCAGAATGACCCTGACCCTTTCTAGGGATTAAGGGATCTTCACTGCTTTCTGTCCAGGCTCTGCTGTTCACAGGAGTCAGGAAGAAGGCTCACCTCTGTAAGAGCTGCTATTTCCTGGCTTCCCAGAGACTGATAAGTTTGCATAAAATATTTGTGTAGCAGAAATTGTGAGTTGCAGTGTAAAGCTGCAGAGTTCGAAAGGGTAAGAAAACCAGCAGCAAAGGCTGACTGCAACAAATATGATGTAACACAGGCCACTGGAGGGACCACTGAGGGGGGGGTTGCCTCAGACAGAAAGTTATTTGAAGTTGTTGAGCAGTTGTTGTCTGCTTTTTAATGTCTGTCAGAATCCCGTCTGCACTGCATCTCACTAGAGACTCCAGACTAGGGAGAGGTGATAAGAAAGGGGAAAAAAATAGTAAGGTATTGAAAAATTGAGGAGGCAAAATTAGAGGTAGACTTCAATTTGTGATTAGAAAGCTAAAGAGAGCCCTCCAGGTGATTAAGCAGGCTGCCTTCAGTTGCAGTAGCTCTCCTTACAGCTTTGAGTGGCCAGCTTCTAGATTGCTTTGGTTTGTAGTCACGGATAAGCGCTCCCTCTGGAAATTACTGAGAGCAGCGCGCCACATCAGCTCGCAAACTTATAAAGTTATATTTTAATTGTGTTATTAAACCCTTCTCACTTTTGTTTTAGTCTGTTTATTTCCCCAATTCATCTGGATCAAGCTGTGCTGGAACAGAAGTGTGGTTCCTCCTGAATTGTGCAGTTTATGTGTAACAGGACTGTAATGAGAACGGGTGAAGCCCACTGGCCAGAAGCAATCTGAAATTGATCTTCCTCTTTCTATTAAAGGAATGAGGTTGGAAGTGTGGTAGGGGAATACTGGAGAAATGTACTTTAGCAGCAGGGATAGAATTTTGTTCCTATTTTATTTGGTATAAAACATCCAGACACAGGTTAATGGACAGAGGTTATAATCTCTGTTCTCATCTTAACTTTTTCCTTCCTTTCCCAATCCTTTTCTCTTTCCTCTGATTTGAAATTCTTCTTTGTCTTGCTCAAGGGACTCATTTAGGTGGGTTGGCTTAACACTTCCATCAGAAAGGTTATGCTAAGCAGCTGAAAAAATCAAATATACTCTTCTGGCTTGTGAACCAGTCAGACAGAATTACTACTGGGACTGGGGCTAGGGCAGGAACTGCAGATGCTACTGCTTTTTTCCCTTATAAGCAGTGTATATTACATTATTTGAGCAAATTTGTGAATTTTCCTTTTAACTATATCTGTTACAGTTGTGTTCTGATCCTCCTTTGTGACAGGAGTCATGCAAGACAGAAGCTCCTGGTGTATCTCTAACTTGAATCCATCGGTGCCTGACTTTAAAAAAGTGCCCATGCTAGCCAGGTGTTACTCCTAAAGAGCCCAGGAGGAAATGCTGCTCTTGCCTGGAGTGAGATGCAGCTCTGCCCCTTCAGACACCTTCAGAGGTCATGGGAGCTGTCAGCTCTGCTGCAGTCTCTGCTCCCTCACACACAGCTGTGTGACATTGCTCAAGTGACCTGCCAGACAGGTGAGCTCTGGGCATTTCCTGGAGGGCTTTCTGGCAGTAGAATTGATCATTGGCTTGTTAACACAAGCAATCAATTACATTAAATAAATTAACAATCTGATTTAATAAATTGATTAAATAATACTCCTAAGCAAGGACACACCCAAATTTTCAGCTGTGCACGTGTAATTCAGATTCTGAGGGAAACTATTACTACACATGGACTCAGTACAAGGTGTTGAACAGGAAAAATAAGAGCTACTGGCTCGTACCTGAATGAACTTAGTTTGCCTGTATATTTCAAGATATTTTTAGTTTTTCTACAATAACAAATGATCCTCAGCTCTTTGATCAACTTGATATTACAGCAAAAGAAAAGAAGGAAAAAAAGAGAAAGGAGTTGCAATCTGTCATCTGTGGCTAATTATTTCAAGCCCTACCTTGTTTTATACACTGCAGCACACTATTTTGGGACTTGTTAACTGATAAGTCTTCTACTCTGCAAGAGTATAAATGAGTTCACCTCTAGCAAGTTCCCCACGGCTCAGCATGTTGTGCCATCATCTCACACAACTTTCCTCCCAGCTGAATGTCATAACTTATTAGTTCAGTATTTTATCCTGGCTCCCCTGGCCTCACTGGCTTTTCAGTGTAAGACTCTGGTTTGTCACTTTTTTTGGTGGCTCTATGGGAAAGGAGAGGGAACAGGACTGCATTCCTCCAAACTCTTGTTACCAGTCCTGCACCTTGACACTGGCTCTGGGGTAGTTTTTGGAGTGAGCCAGCAAATGAAGGATCTCTCTGCAGATTTGGAGGGACCAAGTCAGGAAGCAGGTGTTCATCTGAAAAGCTGCTCACACTGCTCATGTGAAAAGCAATGCAGGATGTGCTCCTTCAGAGGGGACCCAGGGGCCCTTGGATTGCACCTCCCCTGCAGATGCAGCCCCCAAAGAACTGTACAGTGAGGAAGCAGATTCACTACTCCAGACTTTCCCAAAAACTCCTCTTGTGCCTTGAGATGTGGATTACATAAACACAGGCCACATTTTTTTTTTTTTTTGGCATGTTATAACTGAACTATTTCAGCATTCTGGGTCAATCAAAACTTGGGTTTTTACTAGAACTCTCTTGCTGATACTGTTACTGCTTTCTCATTAGTTTTTAAAGGTTGAGGTGCATCAGGCGGGATAAAATAGAAACTATCCTCATTCTGTAAATGCTGACACTTGTCATACTCACTATTTTTCATTTTACCAAACAAATGTTTGGGTTTTTTATGAATTCCTTCAGCAAGGTGGTATTTTTCAATATAACTAGAAAGCAAGTTTCTAGATATTGTTTTACAGTCTAGATATATTGAAACAGTGAGATTAAGATTGGAGTTACTCAACAGGAAAGAAAAAAGCCAGCGTTCAGGAAATACAAAAATTTATCTAAAAATTTAGATCCTTGTGAGCTTTTCAAAAAGCACATAGGAAAATGAAAATTATCTTTCAATGGCTGTTTATTTTTATTTTTGTATAAAATGGCTGAATAGGCTGAGCTAAATTCTTGGATTTGTGCATTTTTTGTTGTAGTACACTTGGAGATAAACTGTGATATTGTCCTCTTCAAGAGTAAGCTTTTTTTATTTCATAAGTAACAACTACAAGTAGACAGTGGTGGTAGGAAAAAGAAAAATATTTTTAGTGAGCCCTACAGAAAGACAACTAAGTATCATCTCAAGACTCAAAAATTTCATGTGAACATCTGTTTTAAAACAGAATGTAAGATTAAACTCAGTGATTGCACCATGGACACGTGAATTTGTTACCATTTTAAAGGACTTCCAAATATTCAACCAAGTTGGAATTAGGGTTGAACATTTTGTAAAAGAGTTCTATATGCCTGGATTATGTTTTACTTCACTGGTCATCTCTTGATTTTAGCAAGAACAAGCAGCAGAGCAAAGCTATTTTTTGCATCAAGATCCTCTAAACCCAGGTAAGAGTGGAGTGTACCTGCAGAATCCCAGGGGAATGAAAATCAGGAATTCAAACCGCTTTCCCAAGATTGCTGGGGTTTTTTTCGCTCTACAGAGTGTTGACCGTGTGAAAAAAAATCAAAAAGAATCTCACTTATGTCTTTCTTACAGTATCAGCACTCTTACGATGAAATTTCTCACACATTATTAACTCTTATTCAGAGAAAATCAATAGACTGCAGGAACCAGTCTGAAGATTAGTCTGTCTTTATTTTTTAACCTAATTACTTTCTTACTTTTTTCAAAGTAAGATATATTGCAATGTTTTATATGTCATTGAAAGGTTTAGGATTAGTGAATGACATTTCTTCTATATACCTGCCACTTGAAATAAAGTCAGGTAAAAAGAATAAATAGTGAATTCAGGAGAAAAGTAGAAGAGAATATAAGCAAAATATGGAAAACTGAGTCATTACTTAAACTTATACTACATAGAAATGCTGCATAGAAATGTAAACAAGAATCAGTCATAACTCCCCCATCCTTTCAGTGTTCTGTACCTATAACACTGAAAAATCCTTACTTCAGGAGACTCAAGATTAATGTATGCCTGATAAAGGAAAGAGAATATATATACATACCAGCAATTAAGAAAGCTGGGCGAGCTGCCCAGATAACTGTGGTACCAACAGAGAAATGTAATGTACCTGTATTGTTAAACTACTCCATCAGAAAAAGAGATTAACTGGTAGTAGGCAGCTGTGGATTTTGCAGCTTCTTAAACAACTTTCAGTTTTTATGTGTGTAAATAACAATTATTACAGGCTTGGCTGAGGCAGACATCTAGAGTACAATCACAAACAGATCTGCTGTGACTCCCCTAGTCCAGAAAACACAGTGGAATAGAGCAATGAGAGACCACAGACTAACATGAAGAAATGAAACATTTTTACGGACATCAGAAAGTTAGAAAGAAAGCATAACTTCACAAAACATCACTTATTAGTTACCTGTCCCAGAGAGTAGGTGAAGATTTTGCGAGCCTGCCCTGGAGAATTCTAGGTTGCCATAGGCAGGTTGGCACCCAGGAATTTCGTACCCTGTAGCATGAATAGAGGATAAACCATGGCTAGGTATGGCTCATAAGACATAGAGTGATAACCTAGCTAGATTTGCTTCTTATTAGAAGGCTATGGCATAATTTGGTACTAATTATTATTCAGGATATCTTACTTTAAAGCAGTATTAAAATTACAAAACAGAGTGATGCTACAGCACACACATTTAGGAACTTTCTTGTATGAATTTTGTAGGGCAGAATAAGCATTTACAATTGACCTTTTGATGGCTCTAAATGGGTGCTACTCCATCTCTTTTACTGCAGAAGCATTTGGTCTTAAGATTTGTGAATCAAGCCTTTATATTTTTGCATTCCAAAAACATCAGCTTAAACAAATTTATGGTTCATTGAAAGAGGGTCATCAAAATTTCTTCTGAGCACCATAGTGAGAACATGTTTAACAGTGTTAATTGAATCTGGGCTGAGGTTCAAGTCCTGCATACCAGGTTCTGTGCTCATCTACAAGCAGCAGAACAATAGCTGCAAAATGTTTTCTGGGAAAGAAAAGCACAAAGAGAAGCAACCTGAACTAGCAATAGAAGCTATGAATAACACGCAGCAAAAGCAGATCCTGAGCCCAGGAGAAGGACGAGGCAGGCAAATTAGCAATGGGAACTGTTGCCCAACATTAGCATCAAGCAATGCTGGTAAGATTCAAAACAGTCTGTGCAGTCCTTAGTCAAGCAAATCCTCACTGAAGTCAAAGGTGGTTTTTCCTGAGTAAATTCTGAGCAAGGACTACAATATTTGGCCACGCAGAGCACCTCATACAGTATCACTTTATTCATTTGCAATATCAGAAAAACAACATAACATTCCTGGAAGGACAAACTTAATAAAAAAATATCAGTTTTTCCTGATGCAAGCATATCTATATTTATGAACTAGAGTCTTTGCATAATCTTTCTCTGTGGTCAGTGATCACTACACATTACACATGCAGAAAATCCTACCCTCCACTATTCCCTATTCCAGAATTACCAGTGGTTATTGCAGAGCAGGGACCTTCTGGGTAACACACGTAAAGATGAACACATCTTTACATACATGACATATTTCAGGAGTGCTACAGAGAGCAGCAGAGAATCTTAGTGTTTATGGGAAAGGATAACCCTGCTGAGGCTCTTGCCACTGCTCCAAGTCTGCCCTGGGTTTGGCTTCATGCCAAGGACTGCTGGCAGCAAGATGATGGTCTTTGAGACACCCTGAGGAAAAGCTGGAAGTGAATTCCAGCGTGTTACTTTAGTTATACCACTGAGTTGTACCTAAGGAAAAAACATTTAAGTATCTTTTAACTTCTTCCATACTGGACTTGTGAAGACACACAAGGAAGACAAAAAAATGTGAGGGCAAATACACAAAAAAATGTGTGTATTAAGTGTTGTCATCATATGAATTTACAGCAATATCAACTTTGAAATCAAACTAGGGGTGAGAATAAATCTTTGCAATATAACACCTCAGTGCTATTGATTCTCCAGTGAACTGTCAGTATTACTTTGGATTATGCATTTTTAGGAGCTTTTTTGATGTTCTGAAACTGCAAATGTCATAATCAATAAGTGTGTACATATTTAATACCCAGAATTCTGTAGCACTTGACTGTGCATTTTCATTCTCAGCTATGGATATTAGGAAAGCAGTCAATTGTAGAAACAAAGTTATGGAAATGGTCTTTACCTGGCTCTCCATTTTGTATTTGCATACTTTTCAGTACAAAATTGTAAACTACTCCTAAAAATCACCTGAGCAATCTTAATTTTGGAAAAAAACCAACCAACCAACCAACCAACCAAACAAACAAAAAAAACCCAACAAAAACCCAAAAAAACCCAAAAAAACCAACCAAACAAACCAGGAAATTTAGCCACAGGTTTTTCCAGAATGAGTAGAGGTTTTTCAAGTCAGTACATTTTGCATATTTCTCTGCAATTCACTAAGAAACCCTCTATATGAGTGTTCTAATGAAAAACAAAACTTGAAAATCCTGAGATGGCTTAAATGAAAACATTAGGCTTTTCAAGCCTGTAAAATTAATTAAATTTGGGCTCCTGGTGCAAAGAAGCCATTTGAGCAAAGAGAAATCTCTGCTGCCTTCATATGCATTACAAATTCTCTTCCATGTAGTCTTAATCTAATATATCTCATATCTTTTACTGATACATAGCAAATGGCTTTGCTATAGGTAACCTTGACAAAATATTTTAAGGCTGTGAGGTTGTGAGATGTTTTGACAGAGATGGGAGTGGTGTAAATTCCACTTCAGCTGATTGTTTGGTGTTTTTCCTGACATTGTTTTTGTAGTAAGTCACATGTAATTGCTCCATAAATGAGCTAAGACAGAGAAAAGCTCTCTTCTCTAAATGTGGTGGATCTTTCAAAAGCTCCCCAAAGGGATTTAATAACATCCTGTCTCACATAATCAGTGTCAGTTGTAGTCAGTTTAATCCTATTCTCATATGCAAGGTCAAAAAATAATTAGTAATGGTAAGATTTTTTTGCCTGATATTAAACCTAAAAAATGAATTTGTCAGCCTCTGCAGTTTACATGGGATATTGTTTTAGCATTTCAAATAAAAGATCAGCAAAACAGACAAACATTTTTGTCTAAAGCAACTTCAAATTTTAAAGGAAACAAAATGGGAAAAGCTCCCAGTTCTGTTACTGTGTTGTTTCCTTTCTGAAACAATAGTTGTAAGAAATTTTTAAGTATTCCAACTAAGAAACTAGCCTATTAAAAAAAATATTGTATAGTCACTCCAGACAATTAGTAGTTTCTACATGAAAAATATCAGTCTCAAACAACCTGATGATAAAGTTTTTCAGATTATCAAATTCTAAAACTACTTTTTATTATGCCAAGGCATGATAAAGTAACTCATTTTTCTCTTCTTGCTCCACAGCTCCACTTATACTTCACTGATGTGATTGAGACCGACTCCAGTGTCAAGTGAGGTTGGAATTTGGACACACTTGTAATAGTCTGTGCCTCCTTGTCTTGTCCTAGAACATGCAGTATGTTACTTCAAATATTGTCTGCTGCTCATCTGGCAATAAGCACAGGGTAAACTTACAGACATATAGCGAATTTGAAAAAAACCCCATGGATTTCTCAGTGAAACATGACCAACACTGTCTAGAGAAGAACAGCTAACAGTTCATCAGTTTTGGTGCCAGAAGGTCATTGATCCACAGTGTCTGGAATAGACACAGACAGACTACTATGCCTATGTAAGAAATAATTTTATAAGGAAAATAAATGCAATGTCCCTTATGTTCCCCTCTCCATATTCTATAGGTGGTGAATACATTTTTTTCAGTTCAGTTTCAGGCACTTGATGGGAGGAGATAGATCAGAGTGAAGGAGGGAGGGGTGGTGGGAAGGTGTTTTAAGACTTAGGTTTTATATTCTACTCTGATTTTATTGGTGATATACTGATTTCCCCAAGTGGGGTCTGTTTGGCTCGTGGTGGTGATTGGTGTGTGATCTCTCAGCACCTGAGCCTTTCATTATATTTTCTCTCCCCTCCCTGCCCAGTTGAGAAGGGAAGTGACAGAGAAGCTTTGGTGGGCACCTGGTGTCCAGCCAGAGTCAACCCACAACAGGAGAACCCACACGTTTATTTGACAAATTTCAAATGCAAATCTGAAAGATTTTTTTGAAATGTGTTTTGAGAAGTTGGAGAATTTTGTGGTTGCTCCACTTCTGAGTGGAAGACTTAGGGAGTAGATTTAAGTAGTCTTGAAGCAAAAGTCACCCCAAATCTTACACCTGTTAAAGGGAGAAGGTTAAAGTAGGAAGGAATGTATCCTTATCTAAATTTTAGCTTTAAGTTGGTGATTTTTAAGACATGAAGGGGATTTGAAAGTCACCCTTAAACTGGGTTGTGCTATTATGATTTCTGTACTTGCCCAATTTAGCCCTATTTTACCCCGCTACGAACAAGTTAAGCGCAGGAACTGCTATTTTAGCTTCTATTAATAACATGAAGCTATTTTAAGGGCATGCTTTTATAAATACTAATAACCTGAGATGAAACATTGACAGAACAAGCTGGGAGAACCACAGGGACACCTTAGAACACACTGTCACGACTCTACCTCTACATCCTGTCCTCGTGGAGAAGGCACGTGGCACTGATGCTGATTTAGCATCACAGACTGGCAAGATGCTGTCAGCTGTGCTCTCCTTCTACCTACTTTCCTACTAGTCATGCCAGTGTAGGTAACTGGCTGTCATCTCCACAGAACAAAGGGTGAAAGCTAATAAAAATGTCAAACCATCCATTTTCTGTGAGGGGGTGGTAGTTCTATTCCTGGAGTTACCAGAACTATCCATGACCACAGCATTCAATAGTGTAAAACTGCTGCAGGGACTGCAACCATGTATCTTAATGAATATTTAAAATATAACTCCCAGGTTGTAAAACAGGGGCCTATGGAATCATGCATCCCAACAGTTGGGGTGTTTTGCTGGGACTGGACCAATAGCTCTGCAGTGCAGACACAGATACCAACAGTGTTGAGAATATGAGGAGGCTGGGAATGTCCATGAAGCAGAAAAGGAAGGAACATGAGGACACCTGCAATCAGTGAGGTTAATACCTATGTTATGACAGTACAGGAATACAGAGATACTGCTCTGCCAGCTCAATTTGACAATTTCAGGGGAGGGTGTTTCTCTGAAAAAGGCCTGCTGGCTTCCATACCTCTCAGCAACTTTCCCACCAGGCAAAAACCCCCACTTTTTTTCACTCATCCTATTTCTTGTCTTTTTTTTCACCTCACACTTGTAAAAAGCTCCTGCCATGTCTTCTCTTCATCCCAGCTTTGTCCATCAGTTCAATCCCCAAATTAGATGTTTCTTGTATGGCCTCTGGCTTCTCTTGATGCATCACCTGCTGCTCCTGGTAAGAGACCACTTCCATGTGCCCTCTTGGGTACACTAAAAAACTTTCACCTGTCATAAAGAGCTGGGGAGGAAGACTTAGCCTTGAAACTCTAAGATCAAAATCACTTGACTGAGATTGAACTTATGTAAGATCTAGTTAGAAACTAATGATTTGAAGTGCACAACTTTGAAAGTTTATAAAAATCATAGAACTACAGAATGGTTTTGGTTGGAAGAGACCTGAAAGATCATCTAGTTTCAACTCCCCTGCCAAGGTCTGGGACACCTTCCACTAGACAAGGTTGCTCAAATGCCCATCTTACCTGGCCTTGAGCAATTCCAGGGATGAGGCATCCATAACTTCTTTGGACAACCTGAGCCTCACCACCCTCACAGCAAAGAGTTTATTCCTAGAATTTTATCTAAATTTATGCTTTTCCAGTGTAAACCCATTCTTCCTTGTCCCATCACTACATGACCTTCTCAAATGTTCCTCTCCAGCTCCTGTAAGCCGCCTTTAGGAGCTGGAAGTCCTCCAGGTGCTTCTCAATCTGTTCTCTGCCCAGCCTGTATTTGTGCTTGGGGTTGCCCTCACCCACCTTGCTCTTGCCTTGTTGTACTTCATGAGGTTTGGGCCCAGCTCCTGCCTCTGTCCATGTCCCTCTGTCCATGTCCATGATTGTTCCCTCAAGTGTGCCAACTCCACAGCTTGGTGTTGTCAGCAAACCCACTGAGGGTGCTCTGAATCCCACCATCATGTTGATGACAAAATGTGAAATAGTGTTTATTTATTCTTTATTCCTCACAGAGGTATTTAAGCTGGCCCCATGTTAAAGCCAAACTACTGACTGCAGGGTCTGAAATTCTTTTGTGCTGGTTTTCAGGTTTTTTGTGTTGCCACGTCATCCCTCTCCAGGCTCTGTTAATGGCTCTGGCATCAAACTGGTGGGACTGGGATGGATTGAGATTCCCCTTGGGAATTCCCCTTTCACCAACTTGGCAAGCTTATGCTAAATATAAAAAATCCCCGACACTCTGGAAAGCTCCTTGGAACACTTTAGGTACCAGCTGCAAAACAGGTTGAGGTCTTCTTAATGAAGAAAGCAATTGGCTACTTTTTGTTACTATGAGTAAACACACCTTTTTTTTCATAGCTATATTTTCTGAAATAGCTGAGGCATTTCAACACAGAAATGTGGCATGCAACATTCCCATTGATACAGTCAAAATTCTGCAAAGCATCAAGAAATCTGTCAGTGGAAAATTCTGGGTGGCCTCAGTGATCAGTAATGCTGCTGGGTCATCACATCTCCCTTACCTACCTATTTATCCACCTGTATTTGTCAAACCATGGGTGGCCTTTTGTAAAGTAAACATACATGAATATGCATACACATATGTGTATTTATATGTATGTACATGCTTTAAATATACTATTTTCAGGAAATCTATGAGGAAAATAGTGCATAAAGGCTTTGAACTGCCATGCTTAGGCTATAAATACGTGAATGAATAATTATCACTCTATTAGGCGGGTTGACAGAGCTGTTGTGGTAGAATTGGAACTATTTGCAGTGTTTAATTTTGTTTGTTGATGACTTCAAATAATTGTGTTGCCAAAACACAAATTATATTTCATTCAGACCCAAGACAGGCAGTTCAATAGAGGTGTATGAACAAAATATAGGGATTTATGACTAATGACTAAATGAACTTTCTGTTCTCAAAATTCTAATATGACTTACTCTCTGTATGATAACATAAGCTAATCAGTTTTCCATATATTTCTAATTAACAACAGGTTTAAGTTCTTAAAAGCATCTGTGGAAACAGCTCACATTTTTCCAAACTTTTGCTTTATTGCATTAATGAGGTGCTCTAGTTTGCATAAGAATATCCAATATTGGCTTTAATCTAGTGGGTTATTGCAACAAAATCCAAGATTGTGAAGCTCTGCATGCTTGGTGACCACTTTTCTTGGTATCACTGTGGCATTATATTGTGGCTTCACATTTTGTCAGGCTTTAAATGCATGAAATATGCTAATAGATCTGAAATTTAATAGCTGTCTGAGTACAATGTTCCTGATTATTAGATTTGCAGGAGAAAAAGAGGAACAGGTGCAGAAACATTCCCTCCTGCAACTGCAGAAAAATATGATAGGAGTCATTCAGTATCTGCATGGAAATAATCATAAATTATTAATAATATTTCATTTTGAGTCTCCTTAGAAGTTGATCATCTGCATATTGTGAAAAACATCAGCTTTACTGTCCTACAACGTATAAACCATTGCTTTAAAATGAAAACAGTCACTCTTTTAAGTGTTAGAGATAATTCTTGCAATATAATTCAATGACAGCTGATAGCTTGTATACTGCTTAAATGCTTTTTGTTATTTCCAGTGGGAAGCAATAGTCATAAATTCATTGTATAGGTGCCAAAATATACCTTTTGCCTGTGGACATTTCCCATTGGAACTCTACTGCTAGTGTGTTTTATATGTCTCCTGAAGGATCAGTATTAGCAGTGGCTCTCCAATGCTGCCAGTGATAGCACACAACAGCTTCTCTGAGGTGTTTATTTTTGTGATGAGTTCTTGCATAATGGCAGAACACAGTTTTCATGAAGAATGGTTTTCTGCACACAGGAAAACAAATATCAGATTGACCTAAGGGCTGTTCTTTCCTCTATTTACATTGGGTTCTTTTCTTCAACTAGCTGAATAAGAGTTATTTCTAATGTAATTAGGCCATCAGGAATAATTTCCTTCCTACCTTTCCTCTATCAGAAATGCTTTGTTCCAGTGTCCCAGCAGCAGATCAATTTTTTTTCACCCTTTTAAAATGTCATTACTTCAGGCAATCTTTACAACACTGCAGCTGCCCTCTCTGAGTGCACTTAAAGCTTTGTTTCAACGTGGAGAACATTATGGGGTACCTGCCAGTAAGTACCAGGTTGAGAAGATTTCTGTGTCTATGTGTGACTTTTTATCAATCTTAAGGAGTTGAATTTGAAAAGATATTTTGGTTTCCTAGTTTGGAATATTAAGATGCTTAAGGTATCAGCTGCATAAATTAGTAATATATTAAAAGCTACCTTCTAAATCCTCTATTGCCAGTGTAATTTTCCTTTTCCCCCATTTTTCCACAGTGTTCCTTGGAGCCTCTAAGTTTGGGAGCTTTAGATAATCACTGACTCATTTTGTCATCTAGGAATGCACTGTGTAAGAGGTGTTTCTAAATATATGGATGTATTTACTGCATACATCAACTGTGCTTGTATTTATATTTCATACCTTTTCCAAAATCTGCTGTGATGATTTTAAGTAGGGGGATGTAAATGTGCGAATAAAATCATACTGAATATAGAGTAGGATTATCTTTACTGAGAATAGAAGGTCTTTTGTGCAAAGACTGGTCTGTGCTTTCAGAGTTCCAGCAATCCATGCCTGGTGCCTCCAGAGAATCTAATAATTACAAGACATCCCTTTAAAATCACACACATTTTACATGGTAGGTAGACTAAGGCTGACACTTAAGACTGAAACATACCATACCATAAAGAGGTGTCCTAAATTATATCTGGTGGCTCAGTAATTTTCATTTAGTCACTGAATGCAGTGCTAAAATGGCTTTTAGGCTAAAGATCTGGTTTCTAAGCAGCTCCAGTAAACTGTGGTGTGAGGTGTTCCAGCAAGAGAAGGAACATTGGCTGGGAAAAGGGCAGTGATGTTTTTGGGAACATTATGCAGAGTTTCAGTCACCCTTTTTTAAAGAGAGAGATTCAGTCTGGAAGAGATGCACATAAAAGGGTTTTTCTGAGACCTGAGGCATCTTAGAAAACAAACTCAAAGTAAAGTTTGTCTAGATCAGTCTGAAAAAAGAAAAACTGAGTGGGGATGTGGCTGATATTGTAAATGTAACAGGGAGGGGCAAAAATTATTTCCTCTAAAGAAAAGTGATGGCTTAAGAAGAAACTGATCATGATTACATTTTCTACTGGAATTTTGAAGATTTCTAATGACAGATCATGATCCTAGAACAGCCTTTCAATAAGAGTAGCAGACAGAGAACCACTTAGAAGATGGAGTTTATGGTTGCCTGTAAATGCTGATCACTGTGTCCAAATGTTCAGGTTCCTAAATGTCTTTTTTCTTGAGCTGATTTTTCACAAAAAGGATAGTGTCAATAGATATTTTCTAACAATGGATTTCATCCCTTCAAGATGTCACTCCCTTCAGTAATTGGTACTTGTGGGAGAACAGAACCAGGCACCATGTTAGTACTGCTAATGACTGGAGTCAGAAATGGAAGAAATATCTTTGAAAAAAATCAGTCCTGCCTTTCAGAACCTGATGCAGCTAATGAATTTGTCATTTGATCTCTGCTAGCAATGCACTTATCAGTTCAACACTTTTATGTGTTTACAATACGAATGCTCTGCTACAGAGCAGTTGAATTTACAATTGAGAATACTGTGATTACAGAGATAATATCTAGAGAAACATTCCCAGGAGATACTTCCAGGCAGCTTAAAATCAATAACATGATGAGTATTTTACATTTCTTCAGATTTTGCTTCTGATTTGACTATTACAACCCTTATCTTTTACCCCTGAAGACCGTGGGTGCATTCACTGTAGATAGATTTCTGTGTTCTTTTTGCTGAGAAAATTAAGCAGTGAGTGATCTGCTTCAGAAATCTGCTCACTGGAGAATTGGTAAATATGCATGTAAACAACTGCCCTAGAGTATAATCTGAGCTATTTTTATGTTACAGTTTGGTAGGTTGGAAGAGGAATTAATTAAAACAAGAGAGATTAGACTTCAGAACTTGTTTTTCTGATGCCTCAGAACCCAGTTGGGCCTCCTCTTCTGCTTGCCACCACAGATTTAGATTATTTTTGCTAAATTCTGATTTTATTGAAGAATTTATTCAGCAGTGACTGTACCTCTGGTAAAATATTTCAGTGAAATTGCCTTGGCTAGCTGGCATGAAGTTTATCCCTTGTATATCCATGCAGGTTGTCTCAGTCCATCTTGCACTCTGTGGAGCTATTTGAATTGATTCTTTCTGGTTTTATGTGCCTTCCATTATACAGGACAGATTTTCTGTTGTCTTAGGGTACACTACATTCATTTTGCAGGCACTTCTCTATGCCAGGTACTGTTATACTGGACCCTTGGGTATGTCAAATAAACAATACAGCTCCCAATATAGAGACAATCAGCTCACTCTTCTATTGCTTGACTTGCTTCCCTACCCTCTTCCTTCTTTTACATTTAAAGTATGAGTTTATTTAGGGAGAGGAAATCTCTTAGGATCGTAGGACAACAACATGCAGTACAGTGAATCCTTATTTCAGGATGGGACCTCAAGTGTAAAGACAAAATCTGAGAGGAAGATTCTGGTGGGGTCACTTGAGTAGAGGATCTTTTGAGAAAACAAGAAAAAGACTAAAAAAGCAACCAGGGATGGCAGCCTTAAGGTGTGTTAAAAACATCCCAATACTCTCAGATCTATTCAGTGTTATATTTCAGAATAGCTAATGGGAAGATTGCAAAATTATTTCATTATCCTGCATACCAATTAAACCATATTTTGGTTTAATTATCAATAAATATCAATGAAACATCTGAATAATGCAGGAAACAGAGCCGACTCAGAGGCAAAAAACATGCAGAATTTCACTACCCCATGGATGAGTGCTGTTGAGGGAGATGGCAGGGATGTGGAGAAGTAGGTGTGGTGCTCCTGATTGTGCCAGGACAAAGGACCATGACCTCTGCTGCTTGCAAGAAGGATGACCAAGAGTTTTTAGTCTGCTCAGAGTGTCCTTTCCTTTGGCAGTAGCAGTGGCAGGTCTCTGGCAGAGGCAGAGAGCTGCCCCAGCAACTGCACACTTTGTCTATGTCCAAAGCTGGCTCTGCAAATCCCATTCCATTTACTTCAGGGTTTGAAACATGTACTACACCTGGCACAAGGCCCATCCTGTGCTTTGAAAGTGCTTTGGGGAAAAAAAGTTCCGCAAAACAAAATTGCCAGGTGTGAGCAATCAGAGCACAATTAAATCTATTATGAATGGAATGAATGAATGATCTCCTTAAAAAAAAAAAGCTGTTGTAGAACATGTCTTATTTAGCAATTAAAAGATGTATATGTTCAGGTGAATCTTATTACTGCCTGGCTAACTCCTACCATGTGTTTCTTCAAACTTTCTCCTGCCAGAACTAGCTGTGTGGCAGAAAACAGACTCAGTTTTCATCCAGATGTACATCAGTGAGTCACGGGCATGACGCTGTGTAGCCAACATCTGACAATTCAGTGTAGACAATGTCTGACAAGGATAACAGCTAACTAATGGATACTGCTAAAACCAGAGAAACAGAAATGCAGAACGTGTAATGGTGAGGATCTGTTCACATGGAATAATGCACCTCTCAAAGGAGGTCATCCAGACCTAAAGGTGGGAGAGCCTCAGAAGCAATACCTGGCTGAAGTGCAGGCCCTGTTTTCAAGCCATAAGTACAGAAGAATTACTCTCTAACCAGTCTCACAGACACACAAAATTTAGGGTTCTGGAGGGCCCTGGGAGGTTGTGCAGACACTGACCTACATGAGGACAAGTGGCCGAGCTCTCCAGCACTACTGGGATTTCTCTGCAAGGCAAGAGGAACAGGTCCTTGGTGGAACTTGACCCATTCATGGAGCTTCAAATCCCCCTACTCCACAGGGATAGGCAGTACAGAGTTAGCACAGAGCTCAGCAGCTCTGATCTCTTATTTTAAAAACCCAGTGGTAGTGGTATATATCCCACACTTTCAGTGATTTGAGCAGGGAGCACTGTTTTATTTCAAATTGAAGATCTTAGTCTTGTTTCTACTTTTTCTCAGGATATACCATTGCCAAGTGGCTATCAGTACAGATTTCCATGCCTTCCACTAAAGACTTGGCACTGGATGACCAGGAATACAAAGTCACGAAGCCAGCAAGAAAGGAAGCAAAAAAATAAACCAAAATAAAAATCACTTCTATAGCTCTCCTTTTCCTAACTATACTGTATTTTTCTCTTCAGCTGTTTAAGGACTCTGGGCTCCTTTTTCAGGAGTTCTGAAAGTCCCCTCTGGACACAGGGATCAGACCTAGAAGCAGTGCCATGCCTGTATTCTGTGCCCAGAATATGATTTGGCTCAGGCAGCAGAAAGAGCAAGTGTCTGTACTTTAGGTGCAGTGCACTAATGCTAACTAGGCTGCACAAACAATTTAAATTTTAACACATTCCTTTGGGCTTGGGTGCCAAGTGCAACTGATGTTTAATTGGGCCCAAGGTCTGCAACAGTGTTGGCTTGTTATGGTACAAACATGGAAAGCAGAAGGTCTGGTCTGGGAGCTGGTCCCCTCAAACAAGAAACCCCAACATGTACAGGAAGCCAGAAAAGCAGAATTTCCAGTCTGGTAGTGGGGCCAAGACACAGAGAAATCTGGTTCCTGCTTGTGCAAGCCCTACTGGTCACAAGCAATTAGAGCCAAATTACCAGCTCAGTCACAGGGTAACATTCTAATACCTCCCTGAAGGATGCTGAAACTCTGGGCCAGTCCTCCAGGAGTTGAAAGACTGTCATGTGGCCCATTCAGCCAAATCTTTTAGGGCTGCAGATGTCAAGTGAGCCTGTAAATAGCAGATTGTACTCGCTTTACTCTCATGTAATTTTAGAGTCTCTAACTCTCCCCTGGTCCCTGCTAAAAGGTATCATCATCTCCTTTGCCAGAAATGTGCTGCTGCTTAGTAGCTGAGTAATGGGGTTTGTCTCTGCAAAATAACAGCTTTGAGATCCTGCCAGCTCCAGACCAGAGCTGCAGCCTCTTGGCTTCCAGAAGTATAGAAGTTATTGCATCAAAGCAGGGTAGATTAAAGGATTGTCTCTTGCTTGACTTTTGAATTGGGGAAAGCATCAAGCCCGATAAACAGACACCAGAGCTGAGCTAATGCAAATACCAGGAGTTGGGTAGCACTTGGTGATGAGTTAAGCAGTCCTCCCCAACCCCCATCTGCTGGGTGGTATTTGCAGAAGGACTACTTAATAATGTTAAAGTCTGCAAGGGACCTCTGGGAATGTGAGATGAGAGAGGAAGTGTTTGTGGGAGAAAGAAGAGCTAAATAAAGATAGCTCATGTGAGAAAACAGCAAGTCCTCAATTATCAAGATAGTTTATTCAGAACAGTTTGTGTTTTCTTTTTGATCTGACATGCTCTCCCTGCTTTATAGAAAGAGAATTTTGGGAGCTGAAAGGCTACCTCCCCTCAGCTTCACTGGTCTTGCCTGTACATTGCTCATGCCTAACATCCCTTTGATTTCCTCTCCATAATGAGAACTGAGAGTACAAAATGAAGAGGTTTAACTTTCTCAGGTCCTTATATTGCATTTGTGCAGAACAAGACCACAGAAAGGACTGGAATTTCTGTGCTGCCTGAGCAGTAGCTTTTCTGCAGGAAGGCTGACAACCTTGACCATCAGCAGAGCCTGCTCTAACTCACTGCTAACCACGGCCCTAGTGAACATCTGAGCTCTTGGTATTAGAATGCAGGAACTTTTTACAATGTATTTTTTTCTAATTTTTTTGCCTCTGAGCATAGATAAACAGTGTGTTTCATTACTTATTTCAGCAGCTGCTAGCCACTCTCTCTCAATCTGTGGTCTTTCAGAAAGAAACTGCATTCCTCCATTGCTACTGGAAGACTTAGGCTTGATCCTGGCAGCTGCATTACACTTTTAGATGAGCAGTCTTCTTTAATACTTGCAGGAATATCCACTTATAGCTTGTTCTAACAGAATCCTTCTTTTCTCACACTCTTTCTCCTTTGCAAAGTGTATTTTGGCATCATTCCTGAACTTCCTACTGGCAGCTACCTCTTTGCTGAGAAGTGACATCCTTTCACGGTCTAATGCCCAGGATCTTGTTCCTGTCTTGTTTACATGTAATCCACTTTTAACAGCTCCAGACATCTTGGCAGGAGGGCCAAAGCAGACTCACTAGCTGTATTTCTTGGCCTTTGTCTGATAAGACTTAGACTCGTTCTGTTCCCTGTGGACCCTCTGGTGAGTATGGAAGGGAAATTTAAAATCCTGTACTTTTTCTTCCTTGCTGTGTTCTAGTGCAACAGGAATGGCAGTTCCTGCACTCTGGGGAATACAGACAAGCTGAACTGTTTGGATAGCAAGAGGGTGGAAGGGTATGGGGCCAGCACTGTCCTGTGTCTGCATTACTGGCTGACATCTGGGAGAGCTGTGTAGGAGTCTAGCAATAAAACTCTACAATTTCTTATTAATGTGTCTTAAAGACACATTTTATATCTTAGGATTAGTTTTTGCCCTGGTGTAGTTAATATTGAACAGCCAGTAGGAATCTGGGGTTTCTGCTTTGATTTTATGTGTATTCTCTGGCCAAACCTGTGGCCAAAGTTAAACTTTAATATTAATATCTCATTATATGACAGGATTTTTATGTTCTTAGATGATTGCTTACTAATAGATTATGTATTTATAACCTGGCAGAGCTATGTTCTGCTACCTTCTGACTCCTGAAGACTAATCCAAGCAGATGATCAGCTCTATCACCTCATTTTTCAGACATGAGTTAGCGAAAATCCCTCACATACTAGAAAGTTCTGACAGTTGGCCCTTTTTGATTGTTTTTCACTCTCAATATATTTCAGAACTACTGCAACCAATCATTTGACTTGAACAATTAGACCAAGATAAGGCTATGGAAATGGAAAACTGAGGAAGAAAAAGAAAAAAAAATAAGGTTAGCTAGTGATGTGTTCAGCTAGCTCTACACATTTCTGGTTTATAGCATGAGTTATAAAGAGCTAGTGCATTGAGTATCAGTATTAAAAGTGGGAATAGGTCACTAAAACTAATGTGAGTCCTGCACACCCTGTAGAAAGCTGTGTGATCACTTCAACCTTTGCTAGATACTTAATTAAGTGTTAAGAAAAATAAAATAAACAAATAATTTCTGTTTTGTAAGGGTTTCACATCATGGTATGGAAAGTAAAGTAAAGTCTTGCTTTCTGATTAACTCCCATGGGTACTGTACAAGTATTAATACATTTTTCTCTCCTCACTGTACTGATGTTCAATCTCAAGCTTTTTCCAGCTCTGCACTTTTTAGAAGAGAGTAATTTGTTGAAACCATTCTTAGCAAGTTGATGTCAATCTGATTACAATTAACAATACATTCCATTTCCATTTTCCACTTTCAAATGAAGCTGAATGATGGCTGTACAAGTCAGAAAAGGGATTTAAAATAAGATGAGGTCTCTCTAGATTTCTATGAATACAAGATTCATTCTTTTATGATAAACAGCATTTTTTTTGTATGTACCCCAGCACTTTTCTGTTCATTTGGACCTGACAAGGTAAATGAGTATTAAAAGTGAAAAAGGAAAAGTAGATGCAAAGCAAATGCAGTTGTCTGGATTTATTGAGCCCAATTAAGGGTGTTTAAATTATTTTTTCTTATTTTTATAGTAATTCATTTTGTTCAGACCTGCTAGTGTATGTCAAACACAACATAAATGAATAAAGAAACCAACCTTTCTTATTCATCAATGAATAAAGAAATAAGCCTTATGTGTCAATAAAAACTGTGTACTCTAAAATTAGTGTGTCTACTGCAGCTCAGAATAATAAATAGAGAACAATTTGTTCCCTTTTATGCAAATTGAATTTAACTATCAGTAAGAAATATAGCAGCTTTTACTTAAAATGGACAGTCTCACTAATTTAGAAGATGGAAAACCATGTGTAGCCTCAGGAAAGACAAATAAGGAGCTGGCAGGTGAACCACCCCAGTTGTGGGGAGGTAGAACACAGCTGAAATGTTCTTGGGGTATGCTCCCAGCAGCACATATGGTAACCAAATCCAGACTCTGATGATGGCAATGGGCCATGGGAATGCTTTTCTTGTAGTCTTTGACTTGCAGGTTACCTGGTACAGATGGACTACAGGGAATGGCCCCAAGGAAAGGAAACTCACTCCCAGCATTGACTCCCTACAGCATTTTCTGAGGACTGTCTGTAGAGTTCTTGAGACAAACCATTAGGATTTCATCAGGCTGCAGAAGGAGGTGCCTGAGAGAGCTCCTGAGCAAGCTCTTACAGCCTGTGCTCCTCCAGAGGAACTGGCATGGGGAAAGGTTGGAAGAATCCCCATTTGGAGAGCCTGGACAGAAGCAGAAAGGTTAAGCGGTGGGAGGCAGAATACGGAGAGAGAAACAGAGTACACACTCCTTTCTCCAATGATTTGCTAGGTACTTGTGCCTCCTTGGACATCACAGCTGAGATGTTTCTTGCCTGGGGCAGTTGTATCCTCACCTTTCATTTGCAGCCTGGGAAAGGAGCAGTGAATGAACTCCATCAGTCACTCCATCCCTCCTAAAGCAGAGACCTCTACCCCTGATGAGCCTGACACAGCCAGGAAAACCCAAGGTTGCCTGCAGAGAAACTTCAGGATGAACCCTCAACTCACAGGGCTGACATTACTGAGCCCTCAGTCACTTGTACCAGGCATCTCTTGGCCAGTGGTATTTCATACTGTCTTTAAGGATTGTGTTATGAGCTTAAGTTTTTCTCCTCATTCCATTTATTTAGTGTGACTGGAAGTACTGAGAAAAATCTGAGACAGAGATATTTTAAGTATCTGCAGGCTTAGAACAATAACTCTACACTGAAGAATCACTAGTGTGAGATACTCCAGTATGCTAATTCAGATGTAAAGCTGTGTTAGAACTCGGGTGCTTAAGGTCAGGGTGATGTGCAGAATCTGGGGTAAAATCTGTGGGTTTAATACTGAAATATTGGTGGCAGACTGAAATACTTCTCTTGTGCTACATGGTAGACATGAAAGTTTTAATTAAGTAATGTACTTTGAACCTTCTATTTTTCCTTCTATGTTATGTGCTTTTTTTACTCTATTTGGAAACTATACTTGTGTCACACTGTTGGCGAGGAAACCTCTGTATTTAACAAGATTGATGCAGTGTTGCTGCTTCTCTCCTGTGGCCTTGAAGCACTTTGGATGCTTGCAAATGCCAAATGAGCCACATGAAACACTTTCAGCTATGTGCTGTGGCAAACAGGCTGCAAACACCATATTTGGGCCAAATTAGCACTGCCATGTCAGCCAGTGAATGAGTACACTGCTGCTATTAAAAATACCACAGTGCAGTGGGTTTACTTATTTTTCATCCACAGGAGAATCTTGTATTCACTGGGGGACAGACTATGGCCACTTCTGCATAATAATTTATAGCAGAAATATAAATTTCTGCTGTAAGCAGAGTATGCCTCATTCTTGTACTTTGCAACTGAGATACACTGTCACAGGAAGTATTTGCAGAATGCAGGAGGAATGCTTAATTTTTCCAGCCTCTGCCATCTTTGACATTTCAGAAACAAAGCAAGGGAGACAAATATTTAGACCCTAAATTATGAGTGCCTTCTGACCTGCTGTTTTACAAAAATGAGGCACAGCAATGAATGTGTAATGGACAGTCAGTAGTGAATTAGGTACTGCTATCAGTGCTAAAAATAAATGGCTTATTGCTTTAATCTCCCTTTCCTTATTGTTCATGAGTAAAGAATCATGGTGCTTGAAGGTAAATCAGATCTGCCTTTTATGGTGCAGTGTGAATAGACTGTGGGCTATACATTTTTTTCTCCCTCTGGGCTAGATTATCTGCCCTCCAATGCTGTTAGGCCACTGCACTTTATATGCCTTTTTCTCTTCCTTCAGCTTCTCACCTGACCAAATCTCACAGACAATCTAACCAGCAAACAAGACACAAAGAAACAGTTAAAGAAGGTATCACAAATTTTATGGTAATGCAAGACTGAAATAAGTAGTTTGGGCCACAGGGATGTGCTCCCTATCATATTCTGTAATCCATTTAATCAGCTGATCAGGATTTTTCATAAAATTAATTTAGTTTTACTCTTTAGCACCATTTTTATGATTACAAATAGTCTTTCAACTACAATACTAAATGTATTCCTGCTCAGTTAGAGCTCATTTTTTTATACCCATGCTGCCCTGTAGCTTAAAGTGTTTCTCTACCTCTCTGCTCACCCATAATTTTTGTCTACTCATAGAGAACAAGNTACTTGTGAATAACTGAAGTTTAAGAAGGAATCTCCTTGTAATTGAGATGATAGGTGAATTTGTAGATTGACCTCTTCTTCTCCTTTGTGCTCCATATTGGCTCAAGTCAGTTACATCTACTGGTTTGTGAGGTTTGGCTCCAAAGAAAAGAAGTTGCAGAAATCCAGCTGAGGAAAGATAAGAACAACCTGCAAGAGCAGCCCAATACCTCAGGGGTGAGGTTAGAGGGGACTGAGGAGGTCAGGACAAGGCTGGGCAGAAGGGCCTGACCAAGAGATATCTGAGGTGAACACTTTTGTCTGTTTCTGTCTCAAGAAACAAAATTTCTGACCTCTTCTGCTTGAACTCTGGATGATTCTGCTCTTGTCACTAAAGTAGTTCATATTTTCAGTTAAGATTGGATAGTTATTTGGGTAGTTTGCTAAACAGGACTTGCTGGTGGCTGCTGTTGGCACCTTGCTCCCTGTGCTCTCCGAAAGAAGGGTGTTTGTTTACTGTCCCTGAATACAGAGCACCTTTACCACCACACTAACAATGCAATGAGGTTTTCAATACCTCATTTCTCCCAGTAAAGATGAAAGCACTGAGACAGAGACACACAGGCTCAGAGTCCAGTGCCAGAGCTAAGATTCTCCTGCCCCTGAACTCTCTGTGCAGTGGGGGTGTGCCCCTTGCCCCAGGGGCTTTGCCATGTGTGCAGGCAAGGCCTAGGGAGGTGGCTGTGAAATTAAAAAGGTTTCAGCAGAAATAATTTCTCTGAAGAACATTTCCTGCAAAAATGTCTGCATGCTCCTCAAGAAGAGAAAAATTCGTCCCTTGATTTAAGCTAAAGTGGTTCCAAAGAAGCCTGCTCTTCCTTGTAGCAGAAACATATGTGTTGTAAATGTCAAATCACTGCAAGATTTGTATTTTGATGTCATTTGTAGCACAGGCTACAACTATTTTTCATTCAAATAATACATCTTGGCTGGGAAGCTGATAAGCAGTCTCAGAGATTTAGTTATCTTTTTCTTTCTACTTTGCAGATACTTTCTGTGTGATTTAATCCCTTCCAGTCCCAAGGAAAAGCTTTGATCATGTATCAAAAGCTCATGTATTCTTATGAGCTGCACCAAATAATCTCAAATAGATTTTTGGTGTTGTGACCTTTGCTAATGTTAAATTCTCTGCCTTTGCTGGTCAAGTGAAGGCCTCCAGGGCAGGTTCAAACTTTTGTCAGTGGATGCCTGTACTTCTTTTCTCTGGTTCACACAACTCTCCTTCATATTGGTGCCACTGATTTTTTTTCATGGTTGCTCTCTGATGTTCGTTAAGTTTTGTTTTTAATAATTGACTTCATCCTCTGGCAGGGGTTTTTATAGTGCTAAAGCCAAGTAAGCTTCTTTCCTCTTGTAGTCTGAGCCCAGTAATGAGATGTTCACAGACTGAAAATGTTCAACTTTCCACATTGGGGAAACAGCATTTTTGTGAGGTCAAAAAGTGGAAAAGAATCTTCATTAAACAAAATTCAAACTAAAGGCCTACATCCTCCAAATCAGCCTGAAATATGCTGCCTGGGCTCATGGGATCTTGAACAGGGATTTTTAAGATTTCCTTGCAATACTGAATGAATATTAAGATCTTTTCAGGAAGAGATTAAACCCTCTGGCTTTCCAAATAGGTGCTTCTTATAAACTGAAATTCATATGAAAAACTTACAGTCAGATGAGGGTAAGAAGGCACCGTGATGGACAGGCTGATTACACCATACTGGATGACCTATTGATTGAGCAGTGCATCCAGTTCAGCATGTTTAATCATTTTCCACTTTGCACAGGCTGCTTTATTGCCCTGGGTTGGCACAGTTCTTGCCTGCACATCAGGGTGATGGAATACAAGCAAAGGGTTCTGAGCAATTCTTTAACTTGAAGAAACAACATGTACTACAAGTAATAATCTGCTCTGTACTAGGTAGGCGTGTACAGCTGGGTAGAGTTGGTTTTCTTTCTTTGTTTGGTTTTAATTGTTATTTCATTTTTCAGTATCAGACGCTTAAACACTGTGCCTGAAACCACACTGTTCACATCCTTTTATAAAACATGACTGTCATCTATTTACCAGTAGTAATGGCAGTGCCCCAGCAGTGCTAGCAGAGATGATTGGAAAAGATGTCTGTGTTAATATGATAAATACCACTGTTCCATTTCAAGCAAAACACAATTTTACGCAACAGTATGTCACACGTCAATTAATTTTCTCCCTTGCTCCAAGCTGTACCTAATCTATGGATTTGCAGCACACCTATTACTGCACTATTTAGACATTTTCAGGTTTGGTGTTTAGGAGGGTTTGATATTCATTTAGCTAATTGGGGAAAATAAAGACCATCCAGTTTCATAAATAAAAGAACAAAAATGAAGAGTAACCATGCTATTCTGAAATACTAGATGACCTAAGTTAAAATGGAGTTCTACACAAACATTAATTATGCTCTGTGCTTCCTGCTGAGTAACTGTGTTCAAGAAAAATTGTTCCCTACAAGTCAGTGCAAGCTGTCATTTCAGTGAGTATGTAGGGGTTTGTAATGGACTGAAATGTGCACCCTGATGGTTTATACAAGTAACTTCCAAAACTCTGTTCCTTTTAGGTTCTGAGAAAAGACTTCTGTTTGTTCACAGGAAATGTGGAGCCTGCCTTCCCTGGCTTTTTGGAAAAAACAGTGATGATTTACTCACAGATGGAAAATAATTTTTCCCTGGGCAGTGGCTCTCAAAGGTTTGGGTTTTTTCTTTTCTCATCTAAGCACACACCATATTTCATGCATCAACATAAGGATATGATGAAATCTAACACTGGCATGTGCAGATATGGAATTGGTCACCCAGATGAGCATGGCCACAAGCACAAGTATGGTATCTACACAGGAGGAGTGAGTTTGTGTGTATGTTCATGTCTGCCTACCTCTGTCCACAGCTCAAAATTGCTGAAGGAAAATAAGGAACTTGACCCAGTCATTTTGTCAATTCTGTATAGAAACACTTTGTCTCTTTCTAATAAATGCTCTTTAAATGAAATAGAGTTGCAGACCCATAAAATTATAAATGATTGAGCTCAGTGTTTATCAGAAATTATTCTGCTGGATGGCATCTGTTAACAGGGGTAAAAAAGTAAATACTTCTGTCCTTAAATGGAACCATGTAAAAGGAAAAAAATACTGAAATTAAATACATCTGCAGTAGATACATATGTTTTCCTTTAAACTCCCATTCCATCCAATGGGAATTTCAGTGTATTAAGGACCTAGGCTGGGAGTCTGTAGAATCATAGAAAAAATAAAGTTGAAATGTGCTTCTGAAGGTCATATGGTCAAACTTCTTGTTCAAAGCAGACTCAATCAGACCAGGTTGGTTAGGGCCTTGCCAAGTCTAATTCTGAATATCTTTAAGGATGGGAATTTCATAATCTCTCTAAGCATTCTACATTACTCTTCCTCTCTCCTATTGTCTGATCTCAGACCATTGATACAACCAGACTTAAATTTGACCAAAATGCACAGCAAGAAAAGTGTTCCATTTAGAGGAAACCAAAATCAGTGGCACCACAAAATTTTTGTCTGTTAGGAAAATCATTAGTGAGAACTGGTGACAGGGGAAGAGAATTTGATAGCAAAGCACTGAATCTGTTAGAGAATTTCACACTTTCAGGGCTGCCTTGCAATTTCTAGTGGAAAGTTTCAGTGGAGCAATTCTTGCTTAGCCTTTTTTTCTGAGCTTCTGATGGAATCTCAGAAAAAATTGGTTGGGATGGGACATTTAAAGGTCATCTATTCCAACTAAAGCCCCTGCAATGGCCAGGAACATTTTCAACTAGATCAGTTTTTTTCAGATCCCCATCCAACCCAATCTTGAATGTTTCCATGAATGGGATATCTACCACCTGCGTGGGTAACCTCAATGTTTCACCAACCTCCTTGTAAAAAAAAAAAGATATGAAGAATTTCCTTTAAGGAGCAATTTAATTTTTAGCTCTCTTTTAGCTTAAAACCTTGTCTTCTCACAACTAATCTTACTAAACAGTGTGTCCCTTCTTTCTTATAAGCCTCCTTTAATTACTGGAAGACTGCAAAAAAAGTCTCCCTGGAGTCTTCTCTTTTCCAGGCTGAACAAACCCAGTTCTCTCAGCTTTTCCATCTCCACGAGGACATGCTCAACCTATGACTAATTGAACAGATTCAGCTTTCCAAAAGAGTTTATCTGGTGTTTCGCTTGCTTCTTGTTTTGTCCACTGACATTATTAATAGTTTCTGCCTGGCTTATGGCTCTTTTTTCCTACTGAAGGAAGGGGGGCAACTCTCTTCACGTGGTATCTCGGTGCAGTTGGGCATCCCATTGCGTGGCAGAGTGACTGCTGGGATCCAGCTATGCAGACATTGATGGTGGCACTACTAGAATGGGAATCAGAAAAAAAATAATCACTGTATGCTTGTCCTCTCGGTGCCTTTAACAGCTGCTGCACAGTGAAAGGTCGGGCATCCTTAATTTTTCCATTAATGTAAAACTTCTTTGCTGAACTCAATATAACTACACAGGACTGAGAAGGATGCAGGTCTGTAGCCTGCAATAGAAAATCCAGTTTAGTCTTTGTGCTTCAGTATTACCACTGGTGTACTGCAGGAATGGTCAGAAGACAATAATTCTTCCACCTGTGTGTTTTATAGGTCTCCCCAGTGCAGCTGCAGTGTTTATTCATTCTTATTCCAGTCTTGTCTCCTTCGATATCCTTTTAATTTGATGCACAACACCTTCTCTGCCAGAACAAAATGCCACAAGCAGGCAAGGTGCTCACTTCTGAGGAAAAGCAGCCTGATCTGCAAGTCACTTTTTTCAACCCCACACAGATTTTTTAAAATTTTTTTTAAAAACTCTTTCAGTTGGAAAGATAAAGCTTAAATCTAATATTGCAAGTATAAGCAGCTCTGCTTAACATTAATTTTAAGGAGAACTTTTTGAAGTGTATTTTAGGAAGACTCAGCAGCTGGAAATGGATGCGTCTATAAGCACACAGACATCTGTACAATGCACCCGAGCCTGACTCTTGAATAGATGCAGTGCTGGTACAGTTTTCCTCTTGGAAGCCATAAGAACCTGGGCTTGTCTGTCTGGGAGCCACAGATAAAGAAGGAAGGCAGGTGAATGCCTTAGCTGAAATTGCAGCTACAGAGAAGGGACCTGGAGTGCAGGATTCCCACTGCAGAGCCCCAGGACCAGGGGCTCTCCTGTGCTGCTTGGTGGCTTTGGGCTTGGAACTGTCACCCATAGGCTTAGACACTGGGCTAGGGGTGCTGCAGTTGCCGAGCTTGTTCATGTGAGTGCTGAATGTTTTGTTTCAAATTACATGCTGAAAATGTCCATTTGTTCCCATTTGAATATACTCCATTCAGACTTGCCAAGATTTATGTTCTAAAATGGGAGCTGATGTCCCATTCTTTACAATCACTGTATTAGCACTCAAATAGTCTTGCTACCCAGCTGGAGAGCCCTTTGAACAATCACGGCACCTAAATATGGGAGATCCATATCAAGAATGCAGTTTATAATGCAGTACTTCTGAGAATGGGAGCAAAAGAGGCAAGGGTCAGAAAAAAAAATAAAATGCACTGTTTCTTTCCAAGTCAAAGCAAAGACTAGAACTTCAAATGTGAAGAACTACACAGAAACTACTGCAATGCCTTATTTATCTAATGAAGACTGAAGTAACTCATGAGCTTTTAATGACGTAGAATTGGATAGCAAATATTAACTCTTATGCAATGAGTCATCTGCAGATCTGAATCTTCCTCTGGTGTCTTACTAATCAATAAACTCTCTTGTCCTACCTGCACCTGGTATATTTGAATTAGATAACCACTTGATGGAGGTGCCTCATAGCTTTCTTCATGTTGTCTTTTTAGTCTCAAAAAGAGCTCTCCACTATTCCAATTTTACAGATGAAAACTGAGGCCTAAAAATGTTAAAGGTGACATTCCTACAGTCCTTGAAATCCTAAATCCCCTCTGAAAGGTTTGCAGTATCTCTTTGCGATTTCTTTTTTGTTTTGCTTTTTTTTTTTTTTTGAGAAATAAAGCATTTTTCTTAAACTAGTCTGCTTCAAAAATTTCCCTGCAAAGATGCTTCCAGCTTGGATACAAAGTTCCCTCTTACTAAACAACCTTCTTGGTTTGTTGCCCCACGTCTCAGGGGTCACCAATTGTTGCCATTGGAGTCCTGGAGAGGGTGAATTAGCATTCTTGACTCCAATATCAGAAGTCTTATCTTATTTATTAAAATGACTCCATTGTTCAGAAGGATTTGGACTATTTCTGCCCAGGTACAGAGCCAGCATCTTGCTTCTTCAAGCTCCATACCCCAAAGTGCAAGAATGCCAGAAAATGCTTACAAAATCAGAGAGATAGAAATTCTTTATATCATAGGTTGAGAAAAGAAAACCACATCTCTCATATTGGGAGACAAAGGAAGGGCAAAGGAATGCATTTTGTCCTTGAAACACACACACAAGGATTTGAAATCTGCAGAGGAAAAAGAGCTTTCCCACGGAAGAAAAAACTCAGCAAGTTTGAATCCAAGAAACTTATAAAATGTCTAATGACACTGGTTTCTTTAACCCTTGCCTTTCAGACCTGTAAAGAGTGTGTGTGGTGTATCCCACAGCATCTCCAGGTTTCTGCCAACGTCAGCTTCTGCTTTTCTGCTCTCCTGCCTGGGTGTGGGATCGAATGCCTTGGGTTTTCCCACACAGCAGAAGACTCTCTTTGCTTCGTTACATCCCTCTAAATGCCTACTTTAGTTGTCCCTGCAAAAAGAAAGTCTCTTTGATTGATATCTCAATCTGTCTTTTCATTTCTTCTGCTGTCTCTTTCACCTAGATTCTGCCACTGGTAATTTGCTTTTAAATGTAATGGATAAGCTTCCAAACCATCCATCTCCTCTTTTAACCACAACTTCTTTTGGTGCATTAATGACTGAAAAGTTACATTTTCATTTAAAGTGAATTTGCAAAGCAACCTTTAGATAATAGGCAGTTCTAATATTCTCACATTGTTGAAGCTATTAGAAGAATAAATCAAAAGAAAATTCTCCTACTGCCTGCACAAAATGAGGGGAAGGATAGAGCAGAGGCCTCAATGCTGTGATGCTACACAACAGCAATTACCATAAACTGAAAAGGGCATGGAAATGGTAGCTAAAATTGGGCTTATCCCCCTGAAGTTGAAAGGTGTCAGAAAGAGGAGGGGGAAGGAAGGAACCTCCACTATTGAAACTGAAGTCATGGTAATTGCCTTCATCTCACACTGTTTTTTATTCCTTATTGGATGACCTTTTTTAATGCACAAGAAAACATCTGAACAAACCATTCTGAAAATTACCTGAAGAAACAGCAGTAAGTATTTTGATCTGAATGCAGCTGAGTCCACTCACACTGGTGGTGGATTTAGCTCAAATATGCTGCTAACAGTACATATTTCTTGCAAGAATATATGCAATGGTGCTTATCCAGTATCCCCTCAGTGGTGTTAGGAGCCTCTATCTGTGCAATGAGTAGCACTGATTTTGTGGGGCTTATTTGTCCTTGGGGTCAGGTTAAGAACAAGACTTTGTATCTGGATCCTTCCTCACAAGGGTTCTCTGCTGTGGAGAGGAAATGAGAAGAAAAACAGTCTTTTTGAAATAATTTGTGAGACAGGGAAGAAGTAAGCAGTTCCACGAGCATTTTGATTTGGCTGAGGAACGTTCTGCTTTGGAACTTGTCCCTGCTCCTTGGCAGATTGAAACTACTCATTTCAGAAACTGTTATTCTGCTCCTGGAGCAAGAACTTTGCTCTCTTGTTCTATGTTCTCTGCCCTCCTTATCTTATAACAAAAAAATCCCTGCATGTGGTCTCTTGGCTTGACAGAAACCCCTCAGAGAATTTGGAGAAGTCACTTCGTTGTTCTGTTGCCTTTAAGAAGGTAGCAATACTTGCAGGAGCCACAGAGGGTTCTTGGGACAGGGATGACATCTAGAAGTGCAAAAGCTCCTTTGTTGGTCAAACAAACCTACACAGTAAAAGCAATGATTTCAGATTTCTCTCTCTCACTGCTGAGCTTCTGCTCCTTGTTCAGGGAAGGGTAGGCAAAAAGGCATGTTTTTTATTTCCTTTACATTACAATTCCAATACAACATTTACAATGTGAGTGCTTTTCATCCTGGTTTAGAGGGTTTTTTTAATGTGACTGATGTTCAAGTACTCTAATGATCCCTCACATCACTCTTATTATGCAGGTAAACAATGTGTCTACCTTTAGAGAGCTAATAATGCTGTACAGCTGATGAGAACCATTAGTAACTTGACCTTCCTGTCTGATTTATACTTATGCATCTAATAATAAATAATCACATGTGGAAGAGTCAATAGAGAAATAATGTAACACACTCCTTTTAGTACCCTAATTCAGCAAAATAAACCATGAGAAGCATTTCAGTAATTTACTATAGTAAGTACCCTCAGCAGCTTCTGTATTTCAGCTGTTTGGTGCTCCAGCATGAAGAAAATTATCTTGGTAATTAGTTATATTGTTATTTAATAGTCCCCAGACAATATTCCATTTTTTTTGAAGGAACAGGCCTATCCGTCTCTATTTCCCTTTCCCATTACAAAAAAAAAAAATGTTTATCTATGAATCTTTCCCTTTGCCAAATTGTTTTGGTGGTTTTTTTTTCTGTTTACTACTTTCTCCAAAAAGTTCCCAGTTATTGAAAAACAGCTTCTGATTAGCAGCTGCATTGATGGAGCTGCAGGAGGCTCCCTCTTCTTGCATCTCTCTGAGGCTCTGAGAAAGCCACAGGAGTAACTGGGCTGGCATGGGAGCACAGGTGAGGGGGACCAGTGGTTGGCATCTCTGCAAACAGACACTGCAGAACTCTCCTATGAAACCTGGGTTTTCTGCTCACCTGGGCTTCAAGGGAAATACAAAAAGTGAAAAGGATAATGAAATAGACTGGCATTAAAGCAGAATAGTAAACCTCAGTCTCTGAAGTTAGATGAAAAATAATCTCTGTTGAAGTTGCATGTCCTTAGGCATGGAGTTTTCAGCTATTTCTGGAGTGATATGGTGAAAAATATTAGTCTGGGGGTCAAAACTAGGATGAGAAGGAGCACACTACTTCCTGGAAGCACTTGAGCTGAGGTGACTTAAATAAGAGATTAATCTCTTAAAAACTGCTGGGGTGGAAAATACCAGAAATCTAAAGTTCTGCAGACCTAACTCAACATTTGGGGAGGGCAAGGGTGAAGCTGTTGATGAAGCAGGAGGAGAATCCCTCCAGAAGGCAAATGGGTGGGAAACGCATGAGAAAAACACACAAGACTAAGGAGAGGGGGGGGAGAAAGGCTGGAGACTTCTGCATTTGAGTGTGGGTGGTTATGACCTCAATAAAAGAGACACTTCCCCCAATGTCACACTCAGTCTCAAAGTGGTGCTTATTCCTCCTGTTCCAGAGGAACAGACTGTCATCACTCTTTTTTTCTGTCTCACATCACTCCCTCTGTGGTACTATTTCTTACAGCAGGAAGCATCTTGTTTGCCTATACCTCTTATAATAAACAACATAACTTCTAGCTTATTTAATGCCTCCAGACTTTGTGCTTTCTCAGTACTGGCCTTGTTGCAGTTGTCCTTTCAAAGTACTCCAGTTTGAAGAAACCAAGCTTTTGTCTCTAACTTTTTGACTGTAGAGATGTTTTGGGTTTTTTTTTAATTTACTTAGTGACTCAAGCTCCACAAAGCAGCATTCTTACTTCTCACCAGCTGGTGGTCCATATGCTGCTGCATCTCTGCTCTTGCAAATACATGTTTGAAGTCATGCTCACAGATCAGACTTTTGGTGGTTAATATGGCAATATGTTAAAATGTCAACCGATGCAGAATGAGTGAGTCAGGGGAAAAAAAAATAGAAGCAGTATTCTGCACGTTTATAAAATTTTCCTTCTAAAGGTCTCCCAGTGGTCTGCAGACATTGGGGGGATTTCTGCTGGTCTGACAGGGTCAGCACAGGGCTGGGATTTGGGATCCACAGCATCTTGATAGAAGCATCTGTGAGAGGCAGTGGCTCCCAGCTTCTCAATGTTGTCTACCAACATGTTTAACCTAAATTAGGAACAAAAAATAGAGTCTGACACATTGCCCGTGAAAGATTGCCAGCTTCTAACTCCAACTCTTCATTACTCTGGAAAGAGTGGTGAGTGTTCTGTGAGGAGATGGTAATTTGTGACTTGGTGCTCAAAAAAATGAGAAGGAAAAAAAAAAAACCAAGGAAATCCTTTGAACTTTGACAGTGCTTCAGAGAGCACCTAATGACTGTGGCTGCAACCTGTGTCTGCAGAGCAAGACCATCAGAGGCTTCAAATCTCTGGACCTCAGTCCATATTTTCAACTCAGTCATGGCAGCACCTTCACCACCTGCATTTCAAGCAGAGGTTCAATCTCTGACCTCTCATACTTCCTCCTTTCATTGCATAATTGCCCTTAAATTTGGCAATGACTCTGCAATGTCCTAATTTCTACTGCTGAAGGAAGTAGCCAGGGTAAGAATAGAAAATGCAGCTAAGGGATTTCTACAAAAGAGCTGCCACTAGTAAGGGGATAATAGCTTTTGTTGATTTTATTGCTGTTAATAACAATGTTAATAACATTGTTAATCTGCTGTTAATAACAATGCCTTCTGTCATTGTGGAAGTTGTAGTTAACCAGTCTCCAATTCAGTGGCTCACAACAAAAATAGAGGAAACAATTGTGCCATAAATCCATGCTGCAGCTGTATGCCAAGTATGGGTGCATGAATGCAGACTTATAGCTGGAAACACTCTGGACATGAATGACAGGACTATCATGTGAGCGATTTATTGTTTATATAAATGTAAAAAATGTATAAATAGCATAGCCTTTTAGAAAAAAGAATATGCTGTTTTCTTGAGTCTCTTTCCAATTACATTAAACTCTCTGCAAAACTGTAGTGAGCTCTTCAGCTTCTGTGTGGTCTGTGCAAACCAATATGTAATGTAGTTAATCTATGCATAATGAGGTAGATAACACTCAAAAAGGAGTTGTGGTTCTGGGAAAAAATTGGAGTCCTCCAAGGATGCAGTAATGGATTCATTCACTTAGAATTCTGCATGCAACAATATCTATGCCTATTTATATCTTAAGATATTTCCCAATATTGTGCCTATAGAGATGATGAATAAGGAGATGGGATGGTGTACAAATCCAGGCTGGCAATTTGATCAGAATATTCTGCTCTGCCTGCAATGATAATTACTAGTTCAGTGCTACAGGAACCTTGAGATGAAAATCCTAGTAGATTCGTTTTTACTGTTTTAGGATTTGGATTTCTCTTTGGGGGATGGAGATGAAAATGCAAAGTAACTGCAAGGCCACAGCAGAGAAGTCCAGTCCACACTGTGTTACTGAAAAGCATTCATTAAAATTTTACTATCAAAACTGTAACTCAAACTTTCCATGTTCATTGAGTCCAAGTAAAATGATGTTTATTTGCTTCACATTATTAGGCTATAATAAAAGTTGTTTTCCACACTGGACCATGGGAGGGTTATCACTGCATTAAAAAAGAATGTTTTTAGATTAAAATAAATATTCTTTGAACATATTCTTAAAAGCAAAGTATATTGAGCCAAACTGTCTGGATTAACACTGTTTTTCTCAAACAGCTCCAAGTCACTGTGTGCTGGAATTAATGGGACATCTCTCTTGGAGGTTTTTTCTTTTACATTTAGATGATGTTCAGTTCTAATTTGTAAAGAAAACCCTCCAGAAGCTCACAGCATGTGAAGCCTGTCAGTTCCAGTAAGTGAATCTGCTGAGACTTTATCAATTTAAAAAGCATAACACGGTTATAGGAAAGCAAGTTGAAGCCTACAGTTACTGTAAAACTCTGCGTCAGCAGCTTTGTCAAGGTGGAGAAAAAAAATGTTCTTGTTTTCAGAAGTTACCATTATCTAGAACTTTTTGTGTCATATGCAGTAGACAAGACAGCTTTAGTCCTCTGGGCTGACATTTGCTAGCAGATTACCTGTTTAGTGCTATAATCCAATGTATTTTTAATTTTTCAGAAAAAAAAAATCGTGACTTTTAGGTTGTGATTTCTCTTGTAGATTGAGAAGGAGGGAAGAGGGGTGGGGAGGGAGGGAAGTTGCTTTGTTACTAAACAGTACAGGTCAGTTAAATTTGGCCCAAAGAAACTCACGTCAGTCTCCTCTACCTATGACTCATTTCTTCCCTCTCCTGCTCATATGGTCTGATGCCAGAGCTACCCCTTGAGTTATACAAAGGCCTAATTAACCTTCTTCATGGAAAAGCCAAGGCTCTTGGTCCTTCCTTCACATGGAGCTGCGGTCAACTGTGTATCTCCTAGAGCCTTCCTGCTCTTGGTCCCTTCTGGAGTGAAGGAGTTTAATAAAGAACATTTGATGTAAAGAAAAGACACTATCAGCCTCTCGTGAAGAAATAAAACAGGACCAAAAAACCATGAAAATATGCTTTGGGAGACTCCATTGCTGGGCATGTAATTTTAGCAAGGGGGCTGCAGTAGTTCCAGCTGTAGAGCAAGGGCACTGCTTTGCCTTCCAAAAGTGAGAAAACAGAAAATTCCATCATTCTCATTCCCTTCACCAGCCCTATTTACCTGGGAACCTCTGCAAGCTCGTCAGATAGGTAGGGGCTCCAGAGCAAAGACTGGCATTAACTGGGCTAGTCTAGACTACATTCTGAGGCGTGGGATGAAAATCTATCTGGAAACCTGCCCCTCATGCCCATCACACTTGGTGACATTGGTACAGCAGGGACAGGGTAAGTCAGGAAATGTATTTCCTCTCCAAAAGCCTCCTGAAGGCTCAGGACTGAAGTGGAACTGGAGAGGTTCAGACTTGTCAGGGTCTGAGAGAACCTGGGGCTCCAGGTGTTTCCCTCGCTGTGGCTCTGCCCAGAGCTGTGTTTGCAGGGCTGCAAGGAGATGGCAACGTGGGATTTGAGGGACAGCTGCTGAGCAGATTTGGATAAAAATAACCCAGACCAGTCACACACCCCTTTTAGCAGCAGCCTGTCTGTGAATTCAGCACTGGGGAGGAGTAGGACAGAGGACCATTTGGGCTTGTGTAAAAACTTCCTGGTCAGTTTTGTGACTGGGACAATAAAATTTTTATATGTGCTGAGGCATGCTGTTGCTTTCCAAGTAATTACTTAAATATTATTGCTGCTGTGTCTTTCATCACTCTCCTTGCATTGCTTTGGGCTAGGTTGCTGTTTTTCTTATTTTTACCCAGTCTTCAGAGTATTTGACTCTATCTTTCCTTCTTTATTTCTTGGTCTCCTATCAATCTAAATCTGAATGCAAATACAGATAAAAGCATAATTTTTATTCATAAGCTGAGAGTCAAAAACAAACATACAGTTTATTTTGAATTTAAACAGAACTGTTTCAGTGCTATAGATTGTTTGAATGTAGCCTCAAAAATCCAATTTCCCTATAGAAAACAGCACTTGCCTCATCATTAAGGATGAGTTTCTGTCCATGAATGTACCTTGTTAGTAGTTTCATACTGAATTAATAAGAATATTGGGCAGAGCTGAAAAATATTTTTATTTTTCAGCCACTCATGGATCTGCTTTAAATCTTGGAATGTACTTGGTACACCTTGGTCTGGACTGTGTCTGATTAACTCCTTGGAAATACCTTTTCCTTGTTACAGGACACAGATAGGCTTTATAAAAAGAGGAAATCATATCTCTAAGGGCAAGTGACCCAGCAGTTACAAACTTAGTTAAGTATGCACATGCAAAGTCACGTGCCACACATTTAGTGCTACTTAAATGTAATTTCAAACACTTACATCTGTAGAACTTCTTAGAAGACCAATTATGCAGATATATAGGCAATTTCTTTTTTCATCTGTAGACTATTCTGTACAGGTGAAGCATTGAATAGTTTTAATTTGTGCAATACTTTGGTTAAGCCAGCATACCTGAGTTAAATACTAGCAGAAGGATTTAACACTTTTTAAACTAAAAAGCACAGAAAAGAGGAGTGCTGATTGCTTTCCTCTTCAAATTGCCTGTTGCAAAAACGAGGCGGTATCAAGGGAAAAGATTAAGTAGCCATTCACTGCTGGGAATTCCAGCATAGTTCTTGGAATACCTTAAAAATAGAGTAGTTTCTTAAACCGATTCTTTTATCTAAATGGTAGTTATAGCTAACAGAAACATAAAATGAGCTATTTGCTTAGCCTGATTTGTATGGAAGCTTCAGAGTTAAGGCCCTTTGCTCTGACATGGATATGAAGCTGGTCTTGAACAGCAGGCAGCAATTTGGAGCTGCTGAGTCATGAGAGTTTCTTGTGAACATGAGGGTCTTTGTATAACATCAGTGACTTCCTGAAGAGCTCAGTTTCCAAAAAAATTTGAAGCTCCTCTTCTACGACATCCTCCCATCCTCTTTCTCCTCCTTCTTTTGAAAATGGGAAAAAATCGAGGCAAGGTGGTAAAAATTTGCATTTTGCTCTGAACAGTTGAAATGGCATTTGTGCAGTCATGATGTCCTAGTACATCATGTAAGTCAGTCAGCCACTGCTTTGCCAACAACATGCTGCTCAAATACTGCTTGCCCTCTGAGATGCAAGTCTGCTGCATGAGCTGTGTGTACGTTTGCTTGAACACAACTTCCCAGTTTTGGTTTTGCTGACACGGTGACAGTTGTGCAAGTTCAGGATGACAACTTGATTTTTCAAGGATTTTCAGAGCTTTAAAAGTGCATATATGAAGAAAGTCATGCTTTAAGGAACGATAGAGCTGCATGTGACACGAGGCCCCCACTTTTATGCCTGTACAAACATCACTACAAAACAAGAAATGAGCAGTGACTCTACACTGTTCAGTGAGGCAGGTCTTGTTTCTCCTGGAAGAGTTGAATAACAACAATGGTTGTGCAGTTCACACGAGCAGTAGGACAATCACACACATGAGAGAAATCCTTCAAGGAGCTACAGGCACTTATGATCCTGCTGTTCTGCTGGAGGGCTCTGTATATTATACAATCCTCACATTCTTGTATTCCAAAAAGCATGGTTACACCTCACTATCTACTGTCTATTTTTCAGCACATTGTACTTCATGCTAAGCTGGCTTTAGGTTATCACTAAAACAAAAAGACAATTCAGTCTTTTCAATTTTTTAATGTGAAAAGCTTAACAATTTTGATATACTTCAGATACTTTTGATTTTTAAAGAACACTGCATCAAATGTGGTGATACGGTTTTTATTTGAATGCATTCTAAAGTCACTTGTGTGTAAATCAAGAATTGATTGGTAAATTAAATTGCCTAAGCCATGCCAGCAGCAGCAGAGCTGGAAATTGCAAAAAGCCTGTAATAGAGTGTTACATACAAGATATCTCCTTTCTTTCATCAGTCTGTGAGCTGTAGCAGCAGCAAGCATTCAGAATCTACTTGATTTCACCACAGAGCACACTCAAGTGTGGTTCACAAACTGCACTGTCCTTGAGCCATCTGGGGTTCATAGTGTGAAACCTCTTACATTCTTCAGCTTATAAGATTGTTTTGTTACTGCTGCAGTGGCTGCCACTGTTTGCTTTGCAAGTTGCTGCTTTCAGTGTTCAGCACATACCCCCCATAGCTTTGGTCAAAGTGCTTACATAAACTGAAGCCTAATTGCAATAAAGGGGATGCATCCAATTTTCCCACCTTTGAATTTCTTAGAATCATGGATAATTGTGCCTTTGGAGCTTGAAGGAGGAGAACCCAACAACAAAAAAAGAAACTGTTCTGTAAGTTCTGCTCCTTATGATACAAAGTTCTGAACTAATCACAAGCACTATACAAAATGGAATTTTCTTTCCTTTTTTCTTAAATAGTTGTCCAAAATGCCTCCTTTTATTTATTTTTCTTTTCTGAGAGGCTCATGGCATTGCTCAGTGATGCATTTTGCCTTGCAAGAAAGGGGTAGGCAGAACATTATTTGTAAGCTAGGCATCACTGAGGTCCAGCCTCTTCCCCATGACTCACTGCAGCTCCTGGTTGATGGCATGGCTCATCTACTCCTACCTACTTCCTTGGTCTCTTCAGATGTTTGCTCATCTCCCACTTGTCCCTGCAGGCCACTTTACACAGCTCTACCTGGTTTCATTCAACTTGAGTCTGTTCTGCCCTCTGTTCCTGTCATGTTTCTTGTTTGGTGGATGCTTTTGCTTCGCTCAGTATTTACCTAGAACTAAACACAACACTTGTTACATCACCTTATGGGGATGGTTCCCTGCATACTGACATCACTGCCTTTTAGGTCATTCTTCCAAGCAGCAGACAGAAGCTCAGGGCACAGGACTGTAGGAGAGCATAGCAGCAGCACTCCTTCCTCAGCTGAAGTAGTGCTGGTTCAACTGACTAGCACAGGGAATAGTAATAGTGGGAATTAGGTGTGATGAGCTGCACAAGCATACTGTGCCTCTGACAGCACTAACAAAATTCTCAGAGGTACTGGAATAGGTAGATCAGCATGGCTCTGTGCCTCAACCAATCCCAGTTCCAGGGATACAGTTCCCCTGGGGGCTGTGAATGTGCCTGTGTATGTCCATTGCTCCCATTGTTATGTTTGACAACCACCAAACTCAAAGCTGAGTGCAGTCTTGGGGGCAGAGAGAGACGTGCTTTAGCTACAGCCACACCTTGGACAGCAGCATGAGCAAACCAGATGTGCTGAAAACAGCACTGCAGGGCTGGGTCTGCCTTGCAGAGAAAAACACCTTGCAAAACAGAGGAAAAAATGAAAACCTGTTTTACCTGTTTGAATATATGTTAGGCAGCTTTTTAATCTTTTTCCTCTTCTTCTCCATCTTTTAAAATACACCCAAAATTCACCCAGCTTGATGACTTTTCTACTATCGCCTCCAATGACCCCAAACTCATGGCCCTTTCATGCTTTCACTTCCCTATGCTCTATTTCTTCTGAGCTCGCCCTGTTCCACCTCTCTGCCTGTGTCCACAGCTGGGGTTTCACATCCCAGCATCAGCTAGAGCCCGAAGACACTGCTGAGCAGATGGTGGAGCTGCTTCTTGCACAGCCCTGCTGCTGTCCTGTGGCATTTTGCTTCTGTACAAGGCAGTGGCTCCCAGCAGATCAGCTGTGGATGTGAAGACCAGACCTAGGGTAAAGTAAACCATGTTTGGTGGTTAACTTTCTGGGAAAAAAAAAATCCTCCTCTTGTGTTCAAGTATGGTAAAATTAATGTGGATACAGGCTGAGGGAGGAATAAGGACGAGGTGGAGATGGCAGGAAATTGCAGTGTGTTCATTAGCATATGAAGAGGGCTATATTTATACCAAGTGCAAGGAAGGCAGCACGATCAGGTGGGCATTTAGGAAGGTATTTACATTTCCAGTAAACCATGGCAAAGGCTTTCCCCTAGAACTGCATGTGCCTCTGATGTTCCTTTTGAAGAAACCCATATTCCTTCCTTACCACAGATGAACTCAACATGCTTGAGAAAAGTCCAAGTCTAAAAATTCAAGAGACTTGGATCAAGCTGCTGACTTACTACCAGCTGTGTGTGCAAAACAAACCACTTTGCTTTCATATGTTCTGAAACAAGGACTGCAGTGAAATGAAGATGTTATCTCACAGGTTCCTTGAGACATGGGTCACTTTTATGAGAGATCCCTGGGTAATTAGTAAAGTGCCCCTACTGATGCCACCAAAATAAAGTAATCCTCAGCTGAGGAATACCATGATTATCTTGTAAAGTGGAAACTCAGCCTCCTTAGAGGCACTGTGAGGCTGGTAGTTGGTCATGGTGATGATGTGTTCTGTTTTGTGTACTTCTAGATTTACAGTTCAGCCTGTTGCGGATCTTAAAAGCTTAGAACTAAGAATATTGATTTATAGAGTTTCTGAATTGTCGCTGAATTTTTAGGAGTGTATTTAAAAAAAAAAAAAAGAAAAAGCTTTTATTGAACAATATCTGTCTCTTGAAGTAACATTTCCTGTGGAGTGAGATACTCTTCAGTCTAAGGAAGCTAAGAACCTGGTCAATATTTGTGTATAAAGTATTTCTAGAGATCTGTTTTGCCGAACCTTACATCATCCTCACTAGAAAGTTTGAATATTACAACCTGTATTTCAAGCAGGATGGAATGGAAGCAAAGAAAAAGTTCCAGGAGTCTGTACTGGGGTTGCAATGGAACTGGTCTTTCATTTGCACATCTAACCATTCCATGGGTTCAATCTGACTTAAAGGTGTAGCTTCCAGTGTACTGGCAATTTTATGTGCCAGCCACCACAGATATACAAGGCCTCAGGCTTGGAAGGCTTGTGCTTCTCCTGCAGATATGCACCAAATATAGCACACTGCTGAGTCAAAATAAGATAGTATAGGTATGTTTGAAATTCACTTTATTAATTAAGATTTTCAGTCCTTGTTTATAGACACGAAAAAGAACCAGATCCAAAAAACTGTATTTAAAAGGCTGGAGTCAGAAGTAATTAATGCTTAAAGTGACTCTATAACCATACACAGCCAACCTACATAAGTGCAGATCCTCAAGAGGTTTGTGATTAGTAGTTAGCCTTACTCCTGCCTAATATATTGGTACCTTGAAATGTAATAAACACTGTACTGCTAAGAATAATTTACAGTGAGAAGACTTCATTGCAAAAACCGAAAAATTCTTTTCAGTCAAAGTTTTAGCACAAAATTGCATGTTTCTACTTCTAGAGGAAGGTGTCCCTGTGTCAGGCTAAATACTGACAACCTCCCACCTCTGCTTCCTGCTGCTCCTTCCACACATAACTCCATCACAGCAAGCCCCTGCTGAAAAGGGCAGCATGTGACACTGCAGGTCACAGCAGCTCCTTGGTCTGCAGGGGGAATTATTGCTGCATTATGTGAGCCCAATCACATTGCTCTGGACAGATTCTCAGTGAAGGAATGTAACAATAAGGCTTGTATTAGTTTGCACTATTGCTGGTGATGCCTGGCTCAATGAATTTTATGGCTGAACAAAGCATGGACCATCAATGGATCAAATTTTCAGGCTCCTGCATTCACCCCTCTCTCTGAAAGGGCCTGGCTACCCCAGTCCTTGGGGATGCCCCAGATGGATCCCCATTTTCCTGGGCTGGGGAATGGACAAAGCTGACCCAAAGACTTACAGAGCTGCCTTTGTAAAATGTTTGGCCCTGTGGGTTTCCAAGGACTGTCAGCTGTTCTCATTTAAAAGACTTTCTTCTCTTGGAGAGCCCTGTGGAAGGAAAACCTCCATTACTCTGACCCTGAGCGTTTTCAACCTGGCTTCACTGTCCTGTGGTTATGCACCCTGCTCCTGTTGTCCTGTTTCTCAGGAAAGGTTTGTTTCCTTTTTGCTCCTTACAGAGCCCCCTTCTTGTCCCTCTGTTACAGGAGCCTGCAGGAGCTCTGTGCACCCCAGCTCCACAGCTGCTGTGGGCTCACCCTCTAGCCCTTGGGCCAGCACATCCCAGGTGATGTGGAATGGCATCTCCTCCTCAGCTGGTAGCAAAAAAAGAGTGGGGAAGGAGCTGGGTGCAGGAGATAGGGCAGAACACAATGAAGTATCATGTGGGAATGGCTTTTCCATGTTACACTGGTTTCTGCATATAACAAAAAATACCTCTTTCCTCCCAGCCTGCCATTTTCCTCTCGTTTCTTTCTTTCTTCTCCTAGCTTCAGGTTATCTCTCTCCATGACCTCTCTGAAGCCACTGTGGTTAAAATACAGGGTAATTTGTTTTTTACCTGGGTACCATGTTTTGATAAGTTTAGAAAAAATCTCATTCTCTCCAGGCTGTGAGTTTACCAGATATTTAAGATAACAACTCCAGATAGTTTCCTTAAACTGCTAAGGATTCTGTCAGTTTGATTTCAAGAAAATGACTGTCGACAGAGAGCCTGAAAAAGTTTGGGATGGAGCAGTGCAGCTTCTGCACAGGGTCCTGCTGGAGCTCCCCCAGCCTGGCTTGCTGCTCTCTTTGGGAGCACAGGGAGCTCTGGAACTGGCCTCACACCTGCTGGGCTGATGGGGACAAACCTCTGCCACAATCAACTTCTGCACACAAGAATTTTTAACAGAAAATGTCTTTAACAAACTCCCGAGAGAGCCTGACCCTTCTTTGTGGAGTTAATAGTGAAGCTCCTACTTCATTTCTGTGGGGCAGGGTCGACTTTTCCATCTGTGTAGTACTCAGGAAGTACTGAGGTAAAAACTGGCAAGCCTGGCAGCTGCAAAATTGTGGTGTTTGGAAAATGGAACTTTATGAATGTTTATTCTCATTATAGAAATTCCTTGTGCTTTTTTTTCACCACATTCTGCTCATTCTCATGGGCTCTGCAGCCCATTATTGCAAAAGAAGCAAGACTAAAAGCAGCGGCCAAGGTATGCTCAGGAAAGTATTACAATTATTAGGCTGCATTTGTGCACACATGCTCATCAAGCAAAGATGTAAATATATATTCGCTTGCATCTTCTAAGAGAGTCGTTTATGAGAGAAGTGTGCATACACTATAGGTGATTATTTGGAATTTTTATTAGACACCATTATTAGTCCGCATGCTGAGGCACTTTCTCAGGCATTACTCAGGAAAAACTCACAGCTTTAACATTATAGTGCTTAAATACATGAAAATCCATAATACATTGCACAGTGGTTTTCTTTCAGCACAGAAGTTACAATGCTTCTGCTGTCATGAGGTTCTACAAAAGTGCATAAGTTAAGTGCCTTAAAAATACATTCTTAGTAACTTTTGGACATGCAACTTCAAATCCACTGTAAGAAACTTAACCTCCTTAGCCTCCAAAGAAAGACAGGATTATATTTCCAGCCCAGAATTCATTAAACACTTGATCAAATCGTTGTTGTTTTGCATTTGCCATTTCTTCCCCAGTTATTTCTTGAATTTCAGAACTTTTCTGCATTTCTAATAACTCAGGATAGCCATTCCAAACTGAAGGAATCTAAAAAGTTGTTCTTGGACAACAGTTGTCACTAACCAGAGTTACCAGGTTCAGAGAAGGAATTTAGGCTTGTCCAATAAAACCAAGTAAGATCACGGCCAGTGTATTTGATTATGAAAAGAAGTTGCATAAAGTATTTAAAGGGCAGTAAAAAGTTAATCTCTCACCTGTCACTATGATAATGTGTTAGTAGACAAGGTTTTACGAATTTTTAAACAATTTATTAAAAAGGGCTAGAATGCTTTCTTCTTTCTTTTTCTTTCTCAACAACATACACAAAAGCAATATCCCCCAAAGCAGACTTGCACTAGGACATGAGATGGAAAACTTAGGTTATAAAACCCATCTCCTTTTGCTTAAAGCAGAGAGATGTGCTGAGAAACTGGTACAGTATGACAACATTTTAAACACAGAGGAGACGAGATTTATCTGGCTGGTATACAATATAAAACAAAAATCGAACACCAATGTTACAGTGCTATATTGAAACAAACCACATTAATTGGATGCTTTGAAGTCAAGCCTATATTTTCTTCAGCTTTTTCATGAATTATTGATCCACTTTCCTCATTAAATGGAATGGCAGGCTCTTGCAGTAAATGGACAAGTGGCTACAACATTTATATAATCAAATACGCCCTGCTTCTGGCAATAAAACATGTTTGTGTGTAAAACATGCTTTCTGAATTGACATCTCTGCAAAACAGATTTACTAGAACAACCGCATTCCTCTTCTTTTGTCTCTAAAGCACAGCTTGCCTTGCATCATCATGCAATCCAGTATTCTACTCTGATCGTACGAAGCAAAATATTTTCCAAGAGCCTGTACTGTGCATTGTGCAACAGAACATTTCTTCTCTACAATGAGATGTAAATAAACTGTCTCACTTACCTTATTTTCTCCATTTCTGCCGCAGAGGCCTACAAGAAATGAAATAATAGGAGCAAGTGAATGAAAGAAAACATTCACTCTGCAGATTTATGCATAGTTAAGGCTTTCCGAATGCTTCTCGGCAAGTGACTACAAAGCGCCGGCGAGCGAGCCCCACATCTGCATTAGCCGAAAATACCACTGGCAGCTGAAGTGGGGAATGAAGCCGAGCGCAGGGGGAGCCCGGAATACCCACGAGCCATGGGCACCAGAATGACTCAGTTGTAGCGCTGAGGCAGAAGACGGGGAGGGGAAAAAAAAAAGAAGGAGGAAAAAAAAAAAAAAAAGCTAAAAGCAAGCAGCAGCAAGTAACAGGTTACTGAGCCTCCTGGGTTTCCCAGGGAAAGTTGAATTGCGGTGCTACCCTGTGTGCGGTGGGCATGGCAGCGGGCTGGGCTGGCGGGGATTGACAGTGACTTCATCACACGTGAATTCGGAGCTCAATTCATCATCTCCGGCTCAGCCCGGCAGATGGAAGGACACGAGCTCGCCTCCTTAGTGGGAGTTTCGAGTAATCAAATTACTTTCCTCAAGTAATACACTATCTTGACAATTAGCATCTCAATACACGGAGGCGCCCTGTTAACCCTTCCGCTGCCGCTGCCCCGCCTGCAGCTCCCGGCGCGGCGCCTCCGCCGGTCCCTGCCCCGCCGGGCTCCCCTGAACCCTTCGGCTCTGCCCTGCCACGGAGGGAGAGGCTCTGCTTGCATCCTCACAGACCCGCCACGGCCGTGGGTGGGCATTTCAGCAATCTGCCTGGGCTCTTTTTGCCGTATAGATGCTGTAAATTCCTACTTATCTATAGCACGGAAACTCATTAATTTCTCCAGCATTACTTGTTAGCATGGTCTTGTTAACCCTTGGGTTTCTTTCTTATCATTATCTGGTGCGGATCCTAAATAGCTGCTCCCGTTTCATTTCAGCACAGCACTGGCACAGAATCTCATCAATTCTCCCAGTCCCGCTTTATTGTAACTAAGGAATGAGCCCTCAGAGCAATCCTGCAATCTCTAGAGCCAGATAAATCCCAGCATCACAGAATCTCTTATTTATACTGAAAGCATTGGCCATTAATCATGGGCACTTTAAACCTTATTGATTAATGGCTAACAATCATATTTGAGTATGAAATAAATTAAAGATTAAAAATAGAGAAATGTAAATTTAATCAGTTAACCAGCAGGAAATTTGTCAAACTGCCTAATAAAACATCCCAAATGACAAATTGTTGGTTCTTCATTGGGTCACTTGTCTTCCCTTTTTCTCATTTACTTTTGATTTGCCCATTAGAGAAGTTGTCAGTCAGGCTGGTGTTTGCACAGTAATTTCTGATGTCAAACATCAAGGATTTTAGTCACTCACCATAACTTGGCAGGCAGGAAGCCAGCTGCAAGAAAAACCCTCCTGTTTCTCAGTAACATATGTAATACTTGTTTACGTGGTCCTTGCTATGTAAACATGTATTACATACATGCTGTGCTGGAATCACAAGGTTGTGTATGGAACCTTGAGACTAAAAATGTAACCTAAGGACTCACAATTGCTTTCTCTAATTTGCATCTGTCCATTGAATCCTGCATATTCTGTAGTACACAGAATAGATTCAACATTGCTGATCAGAAAAGGAGCCACAGAGGCTTCCTCCCTGAGCATGAGAATCTACTGGCAGGATAGACCCCTGGCTTGCCAGTTTGGCTCTCCAGACATGAACTCTCCAACACTGCCCTGCTCATCACATTCCTTTAATTTTTGGGGAGATGACATAGCTCTTTGGCAGGGCTACTCACGATTTCTTCGCCTTGAACTCTGGGGTCGCTGTGAAGACAGGGTGCTTAGAATAGCTGATTTCAGAGCTTCTACTATGGCAATACCTGCAGACATAAAGGGAAGATACCTGGCCTTGCTTTTGCCTAGTGCTTTGAATTATGCTGCACTCATGGGGTCAGTGTGGGGGTTGCTTTGTGTGATTAAATCAAGTATTGAGAAGAGGAGCTGTAGACCAATGTTTTGGTGATACTCATCTGTGAATGCAAGTGAGTCATTGGCTGCCAATCCTGACAGGAAATTAGTAGGGAGAAAAAAAAGCACAGCAAATTCTACCACCAATTCAAACAAAAAAGCTAAACTGAGCTGCAATTACCTTTTTTTTTTTTTTTTTCTTTTTTTTTTTTTTTTCCTGGCAGGGCTGGGTTTTTTACCTCCTAACAGTAAAAGCTCTTTGTTCCATGTGACATGGCCAATTTTCCTTCAGACCACTGAGGATGTTCTACTCTGCCTTTCCCTGGCAGGCTGTGCAGTAAAGAGGTGTCTCCTGTCTGCTGTGGAAGCTGTGGGGTCAGATCAATCCTCCTGGAGGAGGAGGCCCCAGGTCAGCACTGCAATTCTCTACCATGTCTTTTGACAGGGATCCACTTCCAGTAAATAAATAGGAGCACAGGACAGGACTAGAGCCTGTATCTTGTTCAGCAGATTGCCCTAGCTTTCAGCCTAGGGAGTCAAGTGAGCATACAGATATGAGAAATGGTGAAAACAAAGACAGGAGCATCTGTAGAAACATAGCTTTCATCCCAAGCAGTTTGTTTTCTCAGATAGCTGTGTCTTTAAGAAAGGTAATTTTTTATCCCCTTTTTATTCTTTTTCTTCTCCTTCCATTTCTTCCTCTTCTCCTTTTTTTTTCTTTTTTTCTCCAAAAAGCCTTAAGAACTCACTACTCTTTTAAAAGTCTGTGGTTTTCTGAAACAGCTTTGTAATCACAAAGTGACATTTTTACTAAGGCAAAATTGCTGTTCCTAGCCAGATCCCTGCCATTGATTTAGTCTGTGGAAGTTTAGAGGTTGCATCATCCTCCCACTGCTGTCTATGAAGGCTCCTATCTGAAATATCTTACTGAATTGACTTAAAAATATATTATAATTAGCTCTGAATTGGCCACTTTGAGGACAAATCTTGTCCTTAAAGTCTTATGGAACCGATTTCAAGCAGATAGACTGAAGTAAAGGTTGGTGCAAGAATATCCCTAATGGTAAATCACCCATAAATTGTTGCTTGCTAGAGTGTTGATTCATTTCAAGTGATTCTTGATGCCTAAACGGAGCAGTGATTGAAGCTGTGTGATTTTTAAAATTAAATATTTTAAATTAAGATCAGTAATCACCTTTAATTATAAAAATATCAGATGTGATTTATTTATATGGATTTTTCTAAACAATATCAATGCAGTATGACTAAAGAATTTATTTAATTGGCCTAAAAATAACAATTTTTGCTTTTAATAAAAAGTTTTGCCTGAGTAACTCAGTAGGCTACATTTCTATATACAGTCTCTTTACTTAAAATACTGAGACAGGTTTGAAAATTTTAATTTTTACTGACATGGTGTGGCAACTCTCTCTGGAAGCACTTTTGCACAATGACTAACAATATTGATAGAAATCTGATTGTTTTCCAAGTTTTTGAAGGAAGCAAATGGGATACACCAAACAACTACCAAGACTCACCTTTTTTGGGTGTGTTAAACATTTAAAAGTCTGTTTTGGCATGGATATTAAAAAAGAAATCAGTTACATTTTACCTTTTTTTTTTTTTTTTTTTAATATAATCCCCCACCCCTCAGTTATTCTAGATTGCAAGTTGGCATTCTTTGATAGTCTTTGAGAACAAAGTCATTTGCTGGCCTGAATGCAAACATGGATGCTGTTAATGGAAACCCCAGGAAATTTTACTGTACTTTTTTCCCTCTTTAGAACATGGTTGTTGCCTTTTAGACAGCATGACAACCTCTGGGTTGTTTTCAAGTTAGCAGAGTGAATGAAGGATACTGTGATGCTCTAATTTTTTATCTTTCCATGTTTCATTAATGAGCCAGACAAGCTCAAGACAATGGCAGAATATTCTTAGTCATTGACATACATAAAGCTTTGTATAGTGATCCAGTTATTTGGGTTTTTTATATAATCAGCATCTATAGTATTGATTACTGAACCTAAACATTTTTCAATGGAAAAGTCATGCTGATGGTCTATCATTCTATTCCTTCCTCTAAGATCTTTAGGTTAATTTTCATCCTTCTGCATCTGCTCAATATACATGTGAAAAAGAAGTACCCTGGAGGTGAATTTTTAATTTTACTTATTATCTTTTTTTTTTTTCCTTGGAAAAAGCAGTTTCATTTTAGAGGGAGGGACTGGACCCAGAGCCTGGCTCAGTGCTCACCAAGTCTTCCCACTGTGCTCAGTGGCTTTGGAGTTCCACGTTGGCTTGTTGCTACCAAAGGTACCAGAAAAGAAAGAGCAGCAGGAAGTTACTGCCACTCATTTGTTCTTACTGTTTACTCAGACTTGTTTATTATGGTGGAAGTTACTTTTATTTCTTTGTTGAGGAAAGCTGTAAATGAGAGCTCATTCACAACTAAAGTTGTCCGGATTTCCGGCACATTTGTAAACTGCCACATGTTTTCAATCCAACTATATTATCTTTTGTGCTCACTGTTGTACTAAAGTTTTATTGATAGGAACCACAGTGGTCCTTTTTCCTTTTTTTTCCTACTGAGTACAAGAGTTAAATATTTGATTTAATAAAAATTACAGACTACATAATTTGATAAGATCAATCCTTAATTAGATGTTAATCAATTTTTAGAGATTTCTTTTATTGGCTTTAAAGTACCATTCAGGCAATGCCTGAAGAAAGACTAAAATTTAGTCTATAGAAACTTTAAAAGAGCTGGAGGAGGTGTCCATTTCCATTTGATTGTATTGAATGTATCTTCAGGTAGAAGAATCATCTTTCTGTAAAACTGTTGCTTGAAATTTTCATGGAGATACATAGAAAATTGAGTCCAAGTCTCTACAATTGCCACTGTAACAGTTATTTTGCTCAGAAACCATGTGCTCCAGCCATACCTCCACACCATGGACCATAAAACACCTTCACTATGCTCATCTGGAGATAGTTCACAAATAAAAGGTGAAGGGGTTTAACACTGAGGGAAGAAGGCGGAAGCTGCCAAGGATAACAGCCTTTATCCTTTTCATGCTATTGGAATTGTGGGAGCCACTGAAATGAAAAACATTTTCTCTTGGGAAGAGGAACATCACACATACTAGAAAGAATGGGAGGGTTCCATCAAGCTGTGGAGGGTTTTCACGTTGGGCATGAGGAAAAGCATTTGTCAACCAGTTTAGACCACCAACCACAAGTAAGTTCTAACAAATCTCTCAACACCACCAAGAGTAACATTGCACTTTCCCAGCATTTTCTCCCTATCTGGCACCAAATTCTGATGTTTCTTGGGGTGAAAGAAGAAATCCTCCACAGTAACATTAAATTACAAATGAAAATTCAGATATTTGGGACAAATTGCAAACAGCAAAACTATGCCACAAATGGACCTAACTCAGAAAACAAAAAGATAAATTGACTTTTTAATTCTTAGCGCAGATGACTGAGCTAAACACCCAGAATTTTTACACTGCACCAGAACACCAGTACTCTGTCATGCAATGTTCATAAGGCTGTTGGAATCCATCTTGAAATAGTTAGATTTGTTTTTACCTTGTTTTTCTAAACACTACTAAATTGATTGAAATCAGAGGGTGATTTTAACCATGTTAAAATTTGTATGACCAGTTCTCTCTTTGATCTTGTACCAATTTTATGTTTAAAGCTTATTACTCCCACCCTGTTTTTACATTCCCATACACGTTTATGAAGAGATGTTTTATCTGAGAAGGAAAACAAGCTGTGATTCTCTAACTGCTCTCAGAAGATTGTACTCCTTTCCCTCAGTCATTTCACTATTCCTTCTCTGGATCTGTTCCAAATTACCTTAAATCTGATTTGAAAATGGGTGATCAGAGTATACATCATGTACAAAGCACCTTGTCAGTACCTTGTATGGTATATGCATGCTTCAGTGACTCTAAAGAAAATGTATCTGCAGTGCATCTTAGGCTTGTCTCAGATTTCTTCTGGTTCTGTCTCACTGGAGGCTCACAGCTGTTTTATAGTCTAACAACACACCTGAGTCTCTGTTTCTGTGCTGCTGCCAAATGATGAGCTCCACAAAATAAAGTCTTGATGTGGATATGTAGTGTTAAAATTCCATTATTTTGCTTATAAATAAACCAGTTCATATATGAGCTTCCTAATTGTTGTCAATACCTCAAAATGCCTTTATTATTTATTATTATTATTTAGGCAAACCTGTTTATAGGCTCAAAGTCACTAACAAGTGTTTGCAATAAAATGTGTCCAAAATCTTCTTTGAAAGTTCCAATAATCCCTTTCCAACATGACAGTCTTCCATTTTAACATTTACATAGGCTTTTCATTCAGATTAATCATCTTGAATTACTCTCCATTTTATAAATTCTAGACAGTAATTCTCAACTGAGCACTTTATGAGCTACTCTGTGCAAATCTAGGTAGATCACAACTTGTTCCCTGAATATGAAATCCCTTCTCTTAACAAAAAGTGACTTTTGCAAAAACTGTCCTGGTTTATGCCACCTCTCTTCATCCTTGATTGCTCAGGTTGCTTGACCATGAAGCCTTCGCTTCGCTTCATGTTACATTTTCTCTTCACCACTTAGGATATATTTGTACCATTGCACACAGAGAAAAGCTTTGCTTCTGAGCTTGCCTGTTCATGTGTCAGTTGAGCAAGATTTTGGGCTGGGGATTACTGCAGGATTCCTGACATCAGTACAGTGAATTGTAGTAGTTTGAATCTGCCTTAATTGTGATGGTTTCTGTTAAAACTTATTCATCCTTCCTCAGATATCCTCCAATTATTCCCTGTTCACTATCATTCATACTGGAAGATGAGGCAATCTCTTTAATAACTGGAAAACATCTAAGTTATTCTAAATTTCTGTCTGACCTTCAACATACAGTAGGTCTTCCTTCTTTTTGTTGTTTTCTTTTTATGTCTGTATGGTTGAAGACCTTTTCAGCACTGGTGTTCCAAAAATCATTATCAAGATCTGACCTCACTGAATTTTTGGCTGAAACAGACTGGGAAATAACCATAGCAGAAATAAGATAAAAATAAATCTTGGGAATTTTTCTCACAACAGGCATTTAAATTCTCCATGACACATCTAGCATGTGTGAACATGTATAAAATAACAACATATTTAATTGAAAATGTAACCTACAGGCTTCTTTTGCATGGTTGGGAAAACATAGCATTCTCAAGCTGTTTTATTTCCTAATATTTTAGAATCTTTATTTTGCTTCCTTAGTTTCTTTTTCACTCTGTAAAATCTCAAAACCACATTCCCAGCAGGGGTAAATTAGCAGAGCTCTACTGAAGTGAAGTCTTGCTGATTTATACCACTAGAGGTTCTGCTTTTGAATGGCTGTTTCAATGAGTCAAGCTGATTTCTGTCACACCCAGTACCCCCAAGTAGCATGAATGCTGTAGTTTCTCTCAAAAAATGGTCTCAAAAGAACCTACACCTCTTCTCTGTGTCACTGGGCAAACCATCCAGTGAAACCTGAACAAAAGACCATTGAAAGCAGGGGGCTTCCTGCCTTAAAATGATAGTTCAGACTGCATTTGAATTATTCAGTATATTTTTTCTCAATCTGATTATTTGAACCTGTGCATGTAACTACTGTGATTAAATGCTTGGTTTTTATGAAAGCAATCCTTGTAGTCATCAGCAGAGATGAGGATCCATGGTGTTAGGAGCTGTACAAACTCTTCAAATGAAATGTTCCATGACCTGACCACCTAAAATAGGGACGGATACGTACAGTGGGTTTGTTTCCTTTGTGGTGCAGCCACACAGCAGCACTTGTGACAATGGATGGATGAACTGTTTTTGGTAGAGTTGTTCATCATCTACAATGCTGTAACATTACAAAAGTTTAAAACAGTGAGGTGAAGCCACACTGCTTGTCCAGCCAATCCTCTGTACACTTCAGTTCCATCCAGTGTGACCCCAGCAGTGACAGTGTAGCTGTAAATATTCTATGTGAGACTGAGGACACAGAGTAAAATGCAATCTAGTTGACTAAATGGACTCTATGTCTCCTAAACCAATACATAACACTACTAATTGCACATTGGCAGTTCACATGTGGCTGTCTGTAATATAGACTGTGGTAACTGCCATTACAGGTGCAATATTAAAGCATTCAGCTACAGCAGTTGCCATTTTAATAGCTCCTGTTTGCCAATAGATAATAAAAAGTGGTATCTGAGACAGTCAGGAGTAAGTGCAATGTCCTGGTGCACTGACCCCTGCCTGGGTAGGTATGGATTTGTACTGGGTGGGACCAAAGCTTGGGTTACCATGACACAGGATGGCACAGAGTTCTAACATAGCTGCTCCTGTGAACTTCTGTGCTTACACCTTTGTATCCCTACATATGTCCCTACATAGAGAGGATGTTTTGTTCATGAATGTTGAAGATGGGAAGTGGGAGCGAGAGATGGAGAGGGAGCAGAACTGCAAAATTCATACATCCTACACTTGTGGAACTCTGTTTGTTACAAAACCTGTATTTTACGCTCTAACTGCATCTATGCCTCTCTAGGTGATAAAAGTAATCATATGTGGACCTGTTAAACAAAACTTCACCTTAATTCTTGTTGTGGTCCCTGGTTTTGTGCCCTGTTTTCAGAACCACCCCTAAGGGAAAGGTTCAGGTGAGGGCAACCAGAATCGTAAGAAGCCAAAATCTTCTTAGTGAAACCAAGATTGCAATGAATAAAGATACTTGTTTTCAAACAGGATAAAGATGGCCGTAAAGAGAATGGAAATCTACCATTTTTCATGCTCAGTGTGGATTAAACAGGAAGTAATGGATTCAAAGTGAAGACAAAAACTGTAGAGAAAGTGTCAGAGGTGTTATTTTAATCACAGAGATGGTTATGCACTGAGGAGATTTCCCATAATAGCTGTGGCATGTTCCATAAAGATTGGAAGGATTTACATACAACTTCCCTTTCTTGGGGCAGGAGGACAGCCTGGACACCTTTTATGGTCTTCCTGACTCCTCTGAGTCCAAGAACAAAGGACAATATAAATCAGTACAAAGATTTCTTACAACAAATGGAATTTTCTCTCTGCTTTACTGCCTTCAGCGTGAGTCAGTTCCTATGGCACCACTGCTTCCCTGGGACCTGTACACTGGGGACTTAAGCAGGTCTCCTAAAAGTAGGACATTTGTGTTCATGATTTTTTGTCACTTGTGAACTTGTCTGTGGACAGGGAAGAGTAAACTAAACACAGGGCACCAATATACCCAGGCAATATCACAGATATTTCCTTCAAAAGAAAGGCAAACTTCAAAGCTTTCACTTTTCCTGTCACAACACTGGTGGAAAACAGTATCTGTTTATTGATTCACCTTATTTTTCATCCTACTTCCAACCAACAGGAGTGGGGCTTCAAAGTCACACCAGTGGTGCTGTATCTATTTCTGGAACAACAGTAATTCCAGGGAATAAAAAGCCACAGCCTGTGATAGATCATTTGGATTTTTGCCTGTAATTGTTTAAGAGAACTTTACTTAAGTGATAAAAGAATGAGGCCAGAGAATAATGCTAAGGAGATCTTTGATCTTTCTCCTTCAAACCAGTCTCTTCACCAAAGGAATAGGAACTTCTCAAAATATAAAAAAAAAAATCTCCCCAAAACCAGAGCAGACTAGAAGGGAATTAGGATGTTAAATGAAATGAACTTGTTCTAGTCACAACTTTGACTTATGTGCCAGGAAAGTATAAATATGGGGAAGCAAAAAGACCATATTCTTTGAAGTTCTTTTGGTTGATGCTGCTTTTCTTTTTATGCCAGTGCAAAACCTGCCTTGTACATTTGTGCCCTCAGTTGTCTTAGGCTGCATGCAAATTATGCATCTGTAAAACAGGCATATCTCAGTCCTTCTCTGTTGAGTTGCAGTGTCTTCTGCTATCCCCATGGAGGTAAAGAGATGAAGAGGGATCATCATATATTCCTAATATATATCTATATTATAAGTGTATTTATATGGACAACTCACTTAGAGCCTTACGGTGGTGAATATTAGTTACCATCAAATTAATCTGCTAGGTAAGATAGGGCTTAGACAAATATCTGTTTTAAAGAAAGCTGAGTTCCTTAAGGGGGTCCCAAGGCCAGGCAGTGGCAGTTAAAAGACAGAAGAGACTTGAACTTGATTCTCCCAAGTTTTTAACCAATTTGCTATCTACTTCATCTGTCTATTTACTACTGTCTAGGCAGGGTATGAAAGTAAGAAAAGCTCCTTTTTCCAGCTTCTCTCTGCACTACTGCATGAGCCAGCCAGGTTTTCACTCCAATATTTTCTAGGAAATACTTCCTAAGCTGTAGTGATTTTTGTTTCTGCACAGCCACAAAATTGCTGGTGTGTGTCAGCATTGCTGAGTCCACTGGTGTCATGGTAATAATTTGAAGTATAATATAAGGTGACTTTTATGCTGGACTCAGATGGTGTGTTAATTGCTACAGGGTCGTCAGAGGTCTTTTTATTTTCTCTGTACTGTGCATTAGCATTCTTCTCAGGGGTTCTTTTCTGGGAGTTTAAAGAAGTCTGTTCTTACTCCTACACAAAACGTGGAATTGCTAGGCTTTACTGTGGAGACATTAAATCAGACTCTGGAGATTCCTTTGTCAAAAAGGAAGCCGTATTGTTAAAATTACATCTGGCTTTTGCACGTGTCACATTTCACAGAAGCATTGAGCCTGAATTATCTAGTGGCTTTGCCTGCAGTCTTTCTTCACACAGTGCTATTTTTAGATTTTCATGCTGTTGGAATTCAATAGTCTAGTTGTCAAGGCAAGCCTGAGAAGATAGTTAAGGTTGAATTTGTCAATGATTCAGCCATATTCATTCCTACTATTACTATATAATCTTACCATAGTGGGGAACAAATACTGCATTTAGGACATGTAATTGCATGGAACTGTCAGGTTTTAGATTGAAATTATAAAGTGCTTAAATATAATTACAATCCAGGTTTGAATCATTACAGAGTAAGTAGAAGATTATCAGAAGATTCTGGGGGAAGCTATAGTTTTTCTGAAAGGAATGACAGTCACCCACACTGTGACTTCAGCTAACATTTTACCCTTTGTCCTCTCTCCTGCCCTTTTTGTCCCCATGGGCATTTTCTTTCATATACTCTTTGTCTTTATACTCTCCTTTGAAGGAGAAAAGAGTTTGGCCACAGTGCTAGATGAGGACAGTGAAGGATCAGATCAGAACATTGCTCTGTCCTGGTGCATGAGAAGAAATTAAGGCATTTGTATTAAACAGAATCAGGATTAAAATCCATAAAAAGGCTGCCTCCAGACACCTACAGATTGGGGTTTAATATTGTGATGTTACACTGAATAACTAAAAATTAATGAGAAAATAGTCATTATTCTTCATAGGTGAATACCTTTGTAGCATATACCTATTTAAACCATGCTAAAGGCAGTGATCCAGTAGAGCATAAAACTGATACAGAGATCTGATCACAAGTGTTGTTTCATAGAAAATAACATGCTCCTGTGCTTAGCAGAGCTCCTGGGTCATAAAGAATACAGAATTTTAAAGATCACCAGATTATAGACCTCAGTGATCTCCAAGATCCTTACCATGCCCTCTCAGTCAGCCCAATAAAATGGCTCTGATTTAGCAGATATGGGATATTTCCTTTAATTTAGTTAAAATTAGATGGAGTCAACATAAAAGCTCCACTGTGGCACCCTCACCTCTGCCTGCACATATTCTGAGAGGTTCAGGTGCCAGGGAGACCAATCAGCAACTTCTGGTGCTGCAGCTGTAACCTAGGGGGTCCCAGAGGTGCCAGTGGTAAAGGAGGTGGCCGAGGCTGCTCAGGGTGCAGATTGTCTGCCTGTAAGGCAGTGGAAATGGTAGGGCTGGAGATGGCCAAACCCTCCCTCTGAACTGACTTAAATGAGCTCAGCTCTTCCTATGCTGGTAAAAACTTGTCAGCACACTGAAAACAAGTTTCTAGGTATTGGGCACCCAAGGTATTATTGATTAAAAAAGGATTTAAGGGTGCCATATTATAGACACAAGATAAATACCTACCTGGAGAAATCCTAGGACTCTTAAATTTTCCTGTCGCACAAATTTAAGTTTAAATCACAATTTTTAAACAATAAGCCATAAACTTCAGTTGTTTGAGTGTTGTCTGGCAGGAAAACCCTGATTATTGCCAGTTTGCTCTTTGCAGTGTGGAAGATTTGCAGGATGAAACAGCAGTCTCCTAGCAACCACAGATCCTCTAAAAATCTTCTCTTTGATAGTTCTTAAAATATGTTAATGCCACTAGAGATTGCAAAATAAAACATTGGGATCCACATCCAATGAAAGGAGGAATTTTGGTTTATATCTTCAGTTCAGAATAACAATGCACTAGTCAGCAAGAGCTCTGACAGTGACTCAGCCCAGTTTGGGCTGCTAACCATTTTTGTTTTGTTTAATTAGATCTGCATTACTAAATCCCAGTAGTGCAAATGCTTATACTAATAATTGTGTGTATGAGTAGTCCCAGTGAACGTCATGTGACTATTTATGTGTTTAATTACTTGCTGGACTGAAGATTTACTGTCTGAATTTTAGTGGGCAATATTTTAAAGGACTGCTCCTCTCTCTTCCCCTGGTTGTCTACAGGCATCTTATTAGGAGATTATTCTCTGACAATTTTTTATACACAGGCTGAGAAATAGAGAATTTAAATCTTGAAAGCAAAGTTGAAAGCTCACATTCTTATGGGAGATTTTGATTCAGCAATTATCTTGTCCTCAGAGCATCTACAGAATGCCCTACCCCACCAAAGTGCAGTAAATCTTTCAGGGTGAAGCCCTGAGAGCAGGAGAGAAACAAAAAAGAAGCAAGCATGTTAATCAATTCAAATGCCTACTATGAGGGACAGCTGCAGTGGTGTGCCAAAAGACATCAAAAGGGCTACACAGATGTAAGCCAGCCCAGGATGCAAGACTCTGCATTTAATGTAGAATCCCAAAGGATTTATTCATGCTGCTGCATTGCTATTTTTAATGAATGGAGCAGGAAGGACCATAGTGCCAGGCAGAACTTATTGTAAGGGAGTGAAATTCCTATTTCTGAAAAATAAGGAGGAGAGTTCACAAATGGTTTTTTGTCCCCTCTCAACCATGCCTTTCTGAAGAGACAAAAGAATTAAACAAAGAACAAACTGTATGAAATAGCTTCTCAGAAATCTCAGAATTAGCAAAAATTCATCTTCCCATATGGAGCTGAGCTATAAAGAACTCATGCATGCTAAGTCTCTGTAGGGCAGTTGAGGTAGTTAGACAATGTAAAGCATTTCTCATCCATTTCTAGTGATTATTCTTTAAGTGCCATAGAATCTCATTAGTTTTCTCTTTATTATGTTCATTATAGAGGCTTCACAAAGAGGAAAAAGGTTTTTTGTAGGCAAAGGACAACTGACCATTGGTGGTCACAGTATCTGCTTGGCTTATTTTAGAGTGAAAAAAGAGTTGCTAGAACAGAAGGGAAGCACTTGAGAGGCAGTGTCGTGTCTGTCTCCTCCAGAGCAGCCTTGCCTGAGCTCTTGAGTGCAAGAAGAAGGGAACTTTCCTTCTGCTTAAAGCATTTCTGTTTGCAGCATATCGAAAAGAGCTGCCACTAATTGCTGTGCATGTAATCAGGAAGCAAAGCTGCAGCAAAGTGGAAGGAGATTCTCCAGGTAATAAAATTCTCTGTAACTGAGGACTATGGCCTTCCTTTGAGTAATTGTAAGCAAGTATTTCTAGATTTTCTAGATTTCTTAAACTGCTAAGAAATAATGCAGATATCTGATTGTGCCCTTGTATAGAGCTCTGACATTCAGAATCTTTTTAGAAATTACTTCAAAGGCAAGGAAATTTCTTTCTGTGAGTTCACTGGTGTGTGCTGTCTATAGATACAGCCACTCAGATGATTACTGCAATGGTCCAAAAGGAAAGCCTTTTACAAACTTTAGTTATTTGTAAGTGAGATTATAAGCAAAAAATGAAGATTGTAACAGGCCTGAAATATTTCTCTATTTTTATCCTACCCCTTAGCTAGCAAAAATGATGACAGAAATTCATGACTGTAAAGAAATATATTTTTTCTCAACTCAACAACACTTTGTTTCTTTACACCTGCATCACTGTTTAGCACAATAATACAGCTTGTCCCCAGGTTTGATTTCTTGTTATAAGGCAGACAGATTATGCAAACTGTACTCTTTTGTGACCCCATATTATTTCTGAGCCACAGACCATATGTGAAGCAGTGCTATTGACCAAGGTCAGTCAGCCACATATTCACATCCCAGGTGGCTGCTGAGACTAGAAAAAGGGACTGAAACATAAGGAGAACCTATCAAAAGGCTATAGAAAGAAGAAGAATGGAGAGGTATCAAATAATGACAGCCTACACCTGAAAACTTGTCATGTTGCACTAAATAAATTTGTAAGAGAAGTATTATTGCTTTAAAAATGTGTCTTCCAGTGCTTTGCCAGGCTAATGGTTTTCTGATGAATACCTGACAAAGAGTTGGGGAGCACAGGTTCTCGCTTTTCCCAAACTGCAGCCACATTACAGAACTGCTGTCTTTCTCAGGAGGTCAACACAAAGTCACTGAGTACTGAGTGTTTGTAGAAGAAATGCTGTTAATATGGGCCAGGGAAGGCTCTCCCTTACCCAGTGTCAATGGAAGAGACTGAGCTGAGCCACATCAAAGTGACTTCAGCAAGAGTGTCCCTGTTAATTATTTCAAAAATGCTTCTGGATAGATACAAATGGAAAAAGAGTGGGAGTCAAGAGGATTTTGCTCCACTGGCACCAGAGCTGCTGTATTCAGGGTGGGTTTTCTTTAGCTATTATTATTTCAAGGGGGCTGGGCATATTTTGAATTGTGTTATGCCCATCACTGCTATAGGAAGATGGCAGGTTTGGGCATCAGAAAGACAAATGCATAGGGATTAACAAGAACAGTAACTTGCAAAGACTGAAGGATATTGCACAGGCTTGGAGAAACAAACATCTGAATGGGACTCTAATAAATTAATGAACAGTGCTTCATAAATAGTGTCACCACATGCTGGCTTTCCAGTCAAAGTTAAATGAAGGCATAGTGACTTGTTTTAGGTCAACCAAAAAGGGAGACTGTGATTCAAGCAGCAAAGAAACCTTGTTAGAAACCTTGATTCAATTCCTTCATCTACTTCACATTTCCTTTCCAGTAAGCTTCTTGAACCCTACTATTGCCAAGATAAATAACTGCACTCATATCTGGAGGTTTAGGGTCTAAGTCTCCATCTATCCTACAATTTAGAGTTTACCTGCACTACAAATATCACTGTTTCTTCCTGTATATTTATGTCCCAATCATACAGTGACAATTGCAATCATAATTTTATTTTAGTTAGGAAAGCTGTATTATTACTGCACTGATTACATGAAAAAGACAAGGATAATACAACTAATAAAGATTCAACTGGTTGAGCTCTATAAACTGAAATATATATTGTATCTGTCAAAGGTTTCATTTTGCATTTAAATTGATTTTTTTGTATCAAAGAGGGAAGATGTTGCTGTGGTTCAAAACTTCATCTAGTTTCACAAATCTTGCTTTTTGCTTTATTCTTTGAGTGACAGTGGGACTACCCAGGAGATGAATTTGTGTGTCAGTCTCTCTGTACTGATATGTGTAAAACAAAGATTGTAAACAAAGCTTCGCAGTATCACAAATAGGGAGAGAGAGAAAAAGAACTAAGAACTGTGAAATCTTCAGAAGCAAAAGGAGATGGACTCAGTAAAAAAATCCCACAGGCAGTGTTGTATCTGTAAAACACTTATGCCTGACTATGGCAAGGAAATGGGGCATTAAATTAGGTATAAATTAAATTGAAGTCATGTTTATGTTGGTAGGGTCTTTGGTGTTACAATACCGTTCTGAATATAAAGCTGTAAAATAATAGCCCTTGTCCAGAAACAAACAAAGGGAGGCTATGCATCTGCCAATGCTTTGTAGTGAAGTAGAAGGAATTTTAGGGCTGAGAATGTGCCTGAGACATTAATCAGGGATAGGCAGATCAATAAACAATAAAGCATATAAGCACCTACATGATATGTAGGGGCAAAAAGCTTTCTGGGTGGCCAAAATAGAAAAAGTCACAGGACAAACTTCAGGGTAGAGAATTATCATTTCATACAGTTGTACATTTCTTCAAACAGTGAAAACATGAGGAACTCAAGTAAGAGAACCAGAGAAAGGTTTATCACAAGTGCGGCAGAATACAGAATCCATTGAACCAAAAAAATTAAATTAAGCATAAAATAAAAGGGAGTGAGATAATTAACTAAAATAGGAAAGAGTTTAAAAGAAAATGTCTAGAAAATCTAGGAGCAAATGGAAAATATGAGGCTTAGCAGACAAAATTTTGGTATATAATATTATTACATTTTTGAAATCAACATACCAAGAGACTTTTTTCACAAACACTGTAGGAAAATATCAGAGCCAACCAAAGAAAGCTCTTCCTATGATATGCTTTTACAACTGGGAAAGGATCTAAATTTCCAGACTGAAATTCTGGCTCTATTGATCTCCCTTGTGATTTTTGCTGTTTGATGCAACCGTTTCCAGAATTCCCTCCAAGAGGAATATTCCTCTAGGATAGAGAATTCACTTTAACTTCCAGTTTGGTATTAGTATTTATCAGTGAGAAGATGACATCACTCTTCTTTCTCTGAAACCAAAGGGAATGGCAAGGATTTGCCTGTAAGCCTGTACTTCAGACACCACTAGGAAGGGGCTGTTGGGATTACCTCCTCTTTAAGGCTGCAGTGGGGCCAGTCTAACATCCTGGCTATGACTACAAAGCCAAATGAACCCTCTGAAAGAAATATTTCATGCTGCCAGGTCATTATTTCAAAAAGAAAAGCTGCTTTTTTTTCTCTTTAGAGCAATAACTGACACACAAGAAATGAGCTAGTCAAGTTTTATAGGGAGAATTCATACATTTTATTACACGAGTTGGTACATTTCTGAAAAGCAAAGACAAAAGCCATGACATCCTTGAAACTTTATTTGGGAGAAACAAAGGTTTATACACAGAGTCTTTGTTGTTGTTGCTTTCTTTCCCCAGCTATATCACTTGGTCCAATAGAATTTCTCTTGTTCTGCAAATATTGTCTGCTTATATCCTTATATTATGAAAGCTAGAACAACTCTGCAAAAATGTGTGGCGTGGATTTATATCCTTCCATATCTTGCTACCATTGTATGCAGTTGTATTTAGCTTAGTGATGACCTAAACACTCCCCTCCTTCCTGGTTTTCCACATCAAAGATCTCCAGAGCTGCATTTTAGAATTCAATGTTCCTGGTATTGTAGCATCTAAACTAAAAGCCCTACCCCGAATGTTTCACAAGAAAATGAATGAAGTGACACAGTGAGTGGTTGGGGAAAAACTCATAAGTAGGAACAAACTTTCAAATTCCTGCTAGGTAGAATTTGGATTATGCCTTGCTGTCTGGGGGCTCATATACCTTCAGATGAATGTCTAACTTCACTCTGATTCCTATTGATCCTTTTAGACCTTCAGGTTGTTTTGTGACAATAAGCTCCACATGCAACTTACTCTGTTTAAAAATCACTTTTGATCAGATTTGATCTTATTGCCTTTCTGTGTCATTTAAGCCTTTCATTCTTGCATTATGAAAGTAGAAAGTGGAGCACCTGACAATCATTTTTCTACCCATGGTTTTGTATATGTTTCTCCTAAAGGTAATGTGTTCTTTTTGCTGTCTCTTCCCTAAAGGAGTCTTTTAACTTTTAGTTCATCTTTCCTAAAAGCTTTCTTTCTGATTCTTGTTGGCAAAGTGATAATCAGAATTCTATTCTGTACTCTAGACCAGTTACATGGTCAGAAAAATTACATTTTTCTCTGCCTATGTAGTGTTTTGACTACAGCAGTGTTCAGCAGATCTTATACTAGGTTTTCCACAAGGGGTTTTTTTTGGTTCCTGTCTTTTCCCCCACAAGAAATTTAGATTTCTTGTCACCAAGCACACTTGGATTTATCAGTAGTGAACCTTGCCTTGTGCTCTATCTTCTTCCTGTCTGTTAGCTCTCCTTGATATCTTTTATCTACTGATTTTTCTGGATGAGTTTGTGCATCTTTAAGGCTTTTTCCTTCACTTTTCATTTACTTTTCCTACATTATTGCTAAAATATGACTCAACAGTCCCCATATTAACCTATTATTAGCCTTTAACTTTTACTAACCTTTTTGAACATTTAGCCTTAAAATTTCTTTTTCCTAGTTTGTTCTGAATGACAAAAAAATGTTACTTCTTACTCATTTCTGATTTCATTCAGCTGGTACACACCTCCCTGGGACTTATCAAATGTGGCCTACATAATCTTTTATGACTTGGAGAACAGTAACTTTAAGAAGCTTCTGAAAGGGAGAATTAGACAATTACACACTAGTCAGCTCTGCCTCTGGTCTAGAATAACCATGGAGGATATATTCTTTGAATCCATTTCCACACACGTGAGTTTCTTCTGTCACAGGATAATTGTGTCTTTCTTCAATGGCAGCCTGGAATTTTTGTCAGTCTTTCAAAGGCTGATTTGGCTTTACTCTGTGCACAGAGGTGAATATACCTCTTTAACATTCCACCCCATTTAAGTTTCAAATCCAAGATTATGTTAGACTCTTTTCAATTAAACACAACTCCTTAATCCTCAGCAGACTATGTTTTATGGGCTCCTAGTCTAAAAGTATGATCTTAGCTTCCTACACCTGAATGTATAATTTTATCACTGACTATTTAAATGTTCTATCAGGAAGTTAGAAGTGAGATCACTCTGTCCTGATATCATTGTTTATCACACTATGAATGTTTACATTAAGCATGAATTAATAAGAAAAGGTTTTCCTTACAATCACCAATGAAAAGGCTTAATACTCTTAGACCTGTTTTTTCAGATCCATGTAAGGTGATTTCCTTTGAAACAACTCTCTAAAGAGTATTTAGTCTGTTTTGTATGCACTGCAAAAGTGTTTTATTGCCATGGTATAGGTCCATACATTTTTCAAAAGAAAGCATCATGTCATATTAAACCAAACATCCGTAAAAGACTGTAACAGCTGTTCTTTTAAATTCATCAGTCCTTCGGGGAACTTTGGCCAGAGTGTGAAGCTGACACTGTCTATAGGGATGGCAACATTACAGTACTTCTTATCAGAGTGATGACATTTTATAGACCTTTGAAAAAAACCCAGTTTAATTATTTCCTTCCAACCTGCTGTGATTATGCAAGACTCAAACTGAGAAATCAGCTGTTAAAATTATTCAGCATCATAAGCTGAGGCTCAGGCTCTGTGAGGGCTGTGCCTTTTTTTGGGGATGTTCTTTGGTCATTGCTGCTAAGACTGGGGACTCGACTGAAGCACATTGTACTTCCTTCTGCAATGGGCAGCTGTGTTTTCCTTCCCATTAAAAGACTGACAGGACAGTGGTAGTAGAGGGAATACAAACCAAAGTCTCAAATGGTATTGAATCAGGATTACTGGGCACTGGAATGCTGCAAGCTTACTTGGCTGCCAGGCTGACTCGCTCATGAGTGATGAGATTTCAGAGAAACATCACCATTTTTGTCCTGGGATTCAATCCCAAAGATACTCCCTCTCACCTCCAAGCAGTACCTGTCACATACATCTCATCCAGCTTGGGAATACAACCCAAAGAATGAGGATGAGTGGTGATCCCAAGCACAGCTGAGTACTTTCCTTCCTGCCTGTGTTTGCTTCCTTGCCTGACACATCAGGAAGCAGGCTCCCCCACACTGAGTGTTTGCAGCATTAGGCTCTCAAGCCCTGCTGCTTTGCCTTTGACTTCACATCTCAGTAATGAGCAGTTCCACAGTGGCCATAATGTATAATACATTGATATTAGCTGCACATGTATCATTAGACTTCCTACTTACAGTATTTGTCATAATCCTTAAATCACATTTGTCCACAAATAAATAAAACCCGGCGATAGATAATTTCAGGCTTTTATGTCAGAAGTGCACAAAAAGCTATAGTTCTTTCAGCACTTGAGCTTGCTTTTTTCCCCAGGTTCTCCTTTAATATTTTGAGAGGCAAAGCATTAATATAAAACAGTGCTATGGCTGCCAGTTAACTCTTAATGTATTTTAATGGAGAGAGGTAGAAATGCATCACTGAATAAAAAGAATTTATTTGAAGTACTGTAGGCCCAAGGTGAACATGCAACACCCCATTGCACCAGTAAGCAAATGTGATAAATAAAAAATGCAGAACTATTAAAGAAGAGCAGAGCTGTGAAAAAGGTCTGCTAGATCAGGTATTTGGGGAAATACAGATGGCAACTGGAAAAGATTTTAATGGTGCACCTATCATCTCTGAAGGCAATGGATGAAAATGGAAAGCAAGATAATATAAAGGTAGATTTATTTTTCACAGTAACAAGTTCTGCTGCACTTCTGCTGAAGTTAATAGTTTACAGTTAATCCAGACACGGTAATTTAACTGCAAAACTGCATTACAGGGGTTTGAGTGCTGTACTTGACATAGAAATGTAAGATATTTTTAACTCTGAGCTATAAAAGGAAAGTGCAAATATAGAAAGTCTGCAACTGAACTAAGTCTGAACCACAACAGCTTTGCAGGCTGCAAGTCCTGCCAGTTCTGTCTGGCAGAAAAGGCACTGACTGCTGGAAGACTCAGTTGCCTAGGGAGTTTGGAGAGTTACCATCTCTGGAGGTGTTCAAGGGGTATCTGGGTGTGTGTTTTAGTGGTTTAGGGGTTACAGGAGCAGTGACGAGGTGATCTTAAAGATCTCTTTCAACTTTGATGATTCCATGGTTTTATGATTCTGTTTTATTTTTGTTGCATCCACCCGAACTGGAATTGCATAAGTACAAAAGGAAAATTTCTTCAGGGAGAGAAATTTAGATGACGCACAGAAGGGTTAATATATTCATACATTTAGATGCCCTTAAAAAGACCAAGGAAGAAAGCATAGCAAATTTATTTTTGCACATCCAACACCTTTGTTGGAAAATCCTGTTATACTCAGTGCTCAAGGAATTTCCCTAGAAAACATATTAGTGCCTTTAATAAGGTTTACAGAGTTGATGCCCTAATCTGGAAGAAAAATAATGAGGTTATGTGATAATAGGGTGTAAGTAACTTTGGAAATAACCAGTCTTACTGGTCTGGAGCTAAAAATTATCACTGCAATACAGAAATTCTCCTTTCAGCAAACTGAAGCAATTGAGAAGCTCATAATTCCCTAGTTACCCTAGAGGAACATATCCATGTTTTTGTAAAATTCTGACTAGGAGGTTCCTAACTGTATGCTAAGTGTGAAATAATAAAAAGTTATTAGTGACACAATTCAGTGTCAATCTATTTGCTCTGGTAAAAAAAGGAAGGTGTACAGACATTTTTGGAAACAGGTGATTCTTTTGATGAATGTGTGTCTAATTTAGTTGACACCTAGGAATGACACATGCAAAACTGCCCACTGAAAAAGGACTACTCACTACAAATAATTTTAGGAAACTGAGGAATGAAATAAACATATGCTCATGTTTTGGAGTATTAGGGCAGTAAGTACAAGATTGGGCTGTCCCTCAGTGCCTCAAGGACTCAAGCAGGGCTATTCCTTTACCTTGCTGGCCAGAGTGCCCACAATATTCACAGACTATCCCCAGCTGGAATGGACCCATCAGGATCATCGAGTCCAGCTCCTGGCCCTGCACAGGACACCCCAAAGATCACACCAGGTGCCTGAGAACGCTGTCCAAGCACTCTGATGGGCTTGGTGCTGTGTCTGCTTCCATGGGGAGCCTCATTCCCTTAGTTGTTTTCTCTCACACATAAAGATTATATGATCTTCTAACACTTATCATAATGTACTTATCTATTTAATTATCTATATAATTATCTATTCCAAGAAAAGACCCCATGTTTTCAGTTGCATGGTACATCTTAAAAGTTTTTAACAAAAACCAAAGCAAGTCATAAACACTTCAGAATAGCAAGAACAGAAACACTCCTAAATATCACAGATTTGATAAGTACTACAGGGGGATAGGAAAAATTTCCAGCATACATTAGAATAAGGACTCCTCATTTTTCTAAGGATGTTTTTGCAACACATCAATTTTATGAGAGGATCTTGAAACACTAAACAAACTGATTAAGAGTTATTTTTATTTTGCAGCTGGAGAAACTGAGGAACTGCCAAATATGACCCTTACCCAAAGTTACACAATAAAGCAGTGGAGACAATTGTAAGAAAAGCCAGCTTTGTTCCCTAAAAATCTGTATCTAAATTTACCTACGTTTTACCACAATGTTTATCTGGAAAATAATTGTTGTCACAATAAGTAACAATCAGGACTGGAGCAGCTGTGGTGTTAACAATTGTTGTTCCACAGAAAGTAAGGATTTAAAAGACATTTGTTAGCCAGTTCATCCTACAAATTACAGCAGTGCATATGCACCTTTAAAATAAAATTCCATTATAGCTTAAAGGACACATACTAATATTTATTATAGCTATTAGGCTTCATAATTTTGAGGAATGTAAAACTCAAGTTATCGATCTGTGGTACTAAAATAACTGAGTTACTAGAAGAGTTACCTCTTGTTTTTCTTCTGATGATAGAAGTTCATTAAGAGTGGAAAATACTTAATCCCTGCTTGTCATGATGTTTAGCTAATTATTGTGTTATCCAATAATGACTCAGCCAGAAAGGTTCATTTGTTCCTTCCTTCTCAACTGGAAGAACTTGAAAGCTTATGCAATGAGAAAGTGAAAGCTGAAACTTTCTTCTCAGCATCCCACTCTTTGTTACTCACATTTCCCAACGCAGGGGAGAGATGTATTTCCTTAAAGGAAGGAAGGAACATTTGAGATGTGGATGAATACAAATACAAGAAAAGCAGAAAACCAACCCCAGCTGTCAATACACAGTTTATAGAGCTGCAACACTGCTGGGGTAAAATCAGCCTGAGATGCAATCACCTGTAAAAGGAATTCCTGCAGACCAGAGCTCAGAAATGAGACATTAGCTATGTCAGTACCCAGCATTTGTTCTGAAGGCCTGGTGGTTGAAGAACAAAGCCTCTTTCCTTCCTAGGTTGCTTCCTGCAATGTTAGTTTCTACACTCCAGAATGATTATGAGCAAGATACAAAAAAGCTGCAGTAGCAGTGAGTGGAACAGTCTTACTTCTTTCTGCCCTTGCCTACTTCCAACATAAATAAACGCATAAATAATAATTTGCCAACAGCTTCCCTCCTGCTGTAGGGAAATGTTTCATGTTTGGTTGGAATAATTAACAGGCATTTTGTTATTTTCTACCACCATATGCTGCTTTTCTGCTCTGTGTTTGCAACTCCTCAGACCAGATCCCTATTTTGCAGCACTGGGAGTTGAATGGCAGATTGGTTGTGGAAGGTGTGTGGAGAAAGGGGAAAGGGGGGAAGGGAGGTCTTACACACTTCCACCTTAATACTGGAAGGAGAACTTGGGGCTTTAAAGGTCTGCTTTTGTAGCTATCAATGAAGTAAAAACCCATTTACTTTTAACTGGGGACTGTGTAGCTCAACAAAAGAGCCAAACTAATTTTGTTTTAATTATTTATTGTGTTCCAATTCTCATGACTGATTCTGTTTTAATTGTATTTTTAATTAACTGCATTGATTGCAATGGACTGTACACTTCCCTCACAGAACTGCTGACTGGTTTAGTTTCCATTTTGTTTTACTAAAACATCAGAAAAGGAATCAAGAGAAGACAGGTTTATCCAGGGAAAATGAAGGGCCTTTTCTGCATTTTTCTGGTTAATATGGGCACTTATGAAGTTAATGTTAGGAGGTTTTTGTTAGTAATTTGTTAGTCCATGTGAATTTGTTAGCAATTTGTTACCCCGTGAGTAACTGGTTTTGCATGGGTCGCAATATGGTGGTTCTGTTTTCCTCCTTATGATAACTGGGCAATATTTTATCTTCTGCTGCTGCTTGGGGATTGGCTGGGTGGGAGTGGCAGGAGGCAAGTTCCTGGCACAGTGCTGGCTCCATCCCTGCTCTGTTGGGATCCCGCTGTGGGGCTGGAACTCCGCTGAGTCTGCCAGGTCAGCCAGGGCGCACCGGGGACAGCTCCGGCCCCGTGTCCCGGGCACCTCCTGTGCCACAAAGCTCTGCTCACGCCCTCTGGGCTCTGACTGCTCACAGTCACTGCTCCTCTGAATATCCTGCTCTCTTACCAGCACTCCTGTTTCCCCCTTGCAAGACCAAGCATCAGCTCTGAGTCTCCAGAAAAGGGAGGTGCCTGGCGCTTTCCGTGCACTTGCGGCGCCGCGCAGCATCGCGAGCGGAGCGAAGGTCTGGCTGGCTGCTGCAGAAATGAGTGGTTGTGAACCAGCTCCTGAATCTGTGAACCAGTTCCTGAATCCTCAATAGCTGCTCATTTTACCTGAGTTCACAAAGCAGGTTTTTGTTACTACAGTTATCCAGGGAATAGCTGCTCCTTGGGGGAAACATGTCTTAATTTTTAAGAGAGCAAGTGTAGTTGTATGAGCAGGCCTGGTATTTATTCCTCATTCTCTTTTGTTTAAAATGCTCTCTCTATCCAAGCAGGGAGCAGAGAGCTGAGACTGCCATATCCCTGACCATTCTTGCCCAACTAACATCAAATATTAATGCAAGCAGCTCATAAGCTCAACAGATACAGATGTGATTTGAATAATTTTAGTTTGTCATTGCAGGTATTGAATTTGCTGTCAGAAATTGAGAGCTGTTGGCCAACAGTGTCACAACAGAAGGCTCTGCAGACTACAATCTAGGAGCTAGTTGTTCTGCAATAGGTGACCCAACATGGGTGTTTCCTGCTCCCTTGGGTTTTTTCAACGTTAAGTTCCGAACAAGGTTTGGAAATTCCCTTTTGGCAGTAAAAAGGGAAAGGGAGCTAGATGTAGAGACAGTGCTGATTTGAGGCATGGAGACAACACTGGGATCTTTAAACAATTTCTGTCCATTCTTGGTACTGAATAAGTGTGACACAGAAAAAAAAAAAAACAAACGCTTGAAGGCTTTTCAACTAATAGTGATTTTCAATACAGGAAAGGTTTCTTTAAACTTGAAAAGTACCTGCTTACTTTTGGGAAATCAGCATTTTTGAAATTTCAAAAGCTTCCTCTCAAGAGTATTATACAGGGCCATAAACACACGACTGCAGTTTCCAACTTCGATAAAAGAGCAGAATTGCATGTTTTATTTACTCTCTGTTGATAGAAAACAATGGTACCTCAAAAGAAAGGCACTGCTTGCTAATAGCAAATAGTTTTGGTACCCCTGAGACCCTGGTCACAACTAAGGATTATGAACTATCCTCTTTTATTGGAAAAGATTTATTGGAAAAGGAAAATAAGATTTTCCAATCAGTTTTGCCTCTACCTTTTAATACTTGCCCCCTTATCTTCCCAGCTTACTTTTGAGAATATCATGGGAGACTGTTTTAAAGCCAAGATTTATGGCATCTACTTCCTTATCCACGAGATGTCTTTTCCTGTCACCTAAACCTCTTGGCACCGAAGAGTTTCATCTGAGAAGGTCAAATTTAAGCTGTTTTGCAAAGAGGAAGTTGTTGAAACAAATGCCTGAGCTAGTCTGTGAAAATACCATTTTTTTGAGCTTTATGAAAAAATATGTACTTTATAAATATAAAATAGGTTTCCAAATAGGGTCCTGCTTCTCCTTATCTAACCTGAGGTCAAAACCAACAGTTCCTTAGATTCTGAGACATGAGTTATGCTGTTGGGGCAGCTAGGCTTAATTTCTGGGCTAATTAATTAAAATACCACATTCAGTATAAAAACCTTTTAAACCACTCCATAATTCACAAAAGTTTCTGTTCTTTGAATTTGTTGGGCTCAAAGTTTTAATGCAACGTTTTCTGAAGGGAGACTAAAACCCATGGATCACCAAGCCTACGGAGGAAACAGAGTAATGCAAATGCAACTTTGGCAGGTTAATGTAATTCTGATTCCCTCTTTTCTGTCCCCAAAATGTTTGCTGTGGTGGGTTCATATTAATAAATAAACTTCTATTTTACTCCAGTTAAATGTTAGAACACAGTGGGAGTGCTGGAGCAAAGTTACATCTATGTTTCTATTAATTGCATGCAGTACATCACTGAGCAGAATTTTAATAGAGCTTAGAATGAGTGGGGAAAAATATCAGTCACTCACAACTGAAAAATAAATCAGAGCAACCTCTGGCTCTGGGCAGTGCTTTGCACTTTAATCTTTTCTTGGCAGAGTTCAGAGATTATCACTATGCAGACCAGGAAAATACTTAAGTTAAGTATTGGATATGGCTGTATGAGGGTGTCACTGCATGCCCAGGTCTTTGCTTTTCTGATAACACACAGCCATGCTATGGCAGGGCAAAACCCCACATTCTGTAAACGTGGCAAACAAAGGCTGCTGGAGGAAGGAAGAAATGAAAACTGAGTTGAAGCCCCTTTAAAATCTTTGTCATAAATAAGACTTGTAGACCAAAGTTGGAGCAGAAGAGAGAGATCTATTAATCTTTTCTACCTCTTGCTCTTTCAACTTCCTTTGCCTGGCTTTGCAGTTTTCAGGCATCTCTGCTGATGGTAATTGTTCTAAGGCTGTTGTGGATTCCATTAGTCTGAATGTACCATTTCTTTCTAAAGGCATCCAAAGATAAAGAGAACAGTTGAGGAGTGTTTGTCCAATTCAAAGGAAGGGAAAAAGTCATGTGAACAAAAATCACTGGGAAAGGAACACTAAACATTCCTGATTGCAAATTTTGCTTTCCTGTTACCTGTGCCAAAAGATACCCAAATCAATGTGAACTGCATGGGCTTAGGATTTTTCTCTGTCTGAGGAGCTGCCCCTCTGAGGGCAAATAGTAGCTTTGGCTGGAAAATAATTTTGTTTTCTGGTTGGAGCTCTGAATCCTGTGCAGGAATTCACCATTATAATATTGGAGTTTTTTTCTTTATACAAATATCTCCCTCCTGACTCACTTGCTCTCTCCTCTAAAAAAGAAGGGGTGGGAGGGCACAAAAGGGAGGACAACTGAATTAAAACCCCTAACTATAAAAATGCAGGCTTTATGGTGAAACACTTAATTTCATTGAAAACACGTTATTGGGAAGAAGCTCAGACTGTCTATTTTACCCTGTCTTGAATAAATACCTGATTCTTTTGAGCACTGCTTTATAGGCATCTACACTCTGTGAAGAAGATTTTGATCTAATTTGTATTTGATGAGCTGGGAAGCTGTAAATGACCATATGCGTCATCTTGGGAACATTGTAACTTTGTGCAGCGTTCGACGAGACGAAGGCTCCATTAGTGACCCAACGGAGGTGTTTTGGAGCAGGCAAGGAGAACTCTCTAAACACCATCTGCTCATACTGTTGCTTGTAAAACGATGTCACATCTGCTGCTCTAAAAACATTATGCTGATCTCTCCTACAGAACAAGGCTGCTGCGCTCCTCTCAGCTCTGGAGAAAGGAGTCAGTGCCACAGTACTGGGACAAGAGGTGTTAACAAGAGATGAAATGGCACATGGCCTGCTTGGCTTGCTTATCTTGTCACCAAACCATAAATGTCACCAAAAAAATAAAAAAAATAAAATGAGAGGATTCAGTACTGTGCATTTAACTGGTGAAGCTGGTTAAATATTTTGAGTGTTAGTCTTTGCTGAGCTACATCCTGCCCCAGCTTGGCTGCTGCTGCTAATATGACCAATACTACTGCATGCTTCAAGCCTAACACTGCTCAGTCCTCTCAGAGACTGAGAAGATGTCTGAGATAGTTTGATTGGTGGAAAATGAGATTTGTCTTTGATTTCAGATGAAATGAGCTCAGAAGGTGCTACCATTTCCTTTGGCTATCAGATTTTATAGCTTAGAGTATTTGGCTGCCTAACACCTATGAGGTGTTGTAAAGCTAATTTACCTACCCTGGAAGCTCCAAGTGTACACACTTGCATACACATTTGCAATATTACTCATTACTACTATACCCAGAGTGATCATTTCATAACAGTGGTGTGTAGAAAAACCTCAGAGGAGAGAGGTTATAATGATGCAATAGAAATCCTTGGAAGTACCAAGGAACTGCAGCCCCAGATAATTAAATATTTAGTACTTGGCTTTCCACACCCAAATGCAATTGTTAGGACCTGAGATTCTTATCCAGTATTGCCAGACACAGAGGAAAAATTCCTGTTTTCAGGAACCTGCAGATGCAGGAAAAATACTAGAGTGAAATTGTTAAGGTGTATGTTGATCGTAGTTCAGTGGCTATGCTCACTTCACATAGTAATGAGTTTAAACTAGTAAGTCTTGAAATTCTTGTATTTGCCTGGTATCTCCAAATGGTGAAAAGAAGTGAACACCATCTTCTGTCAATCAAGATTATGGTAAAGGAATTAAACCATATATTTTAATACCCATTTTGAGAAGAAAATTTTAGGCTACTGACAACCTGATGGTCACCTCCAATTTGCAAAGCAGAGGGGAACAAACTGTGCAGCATCATGTGGAATACCATGGCAAGAAAGAGGCAGGATGTCAGGAAAGGTGGCCATGTGGCATTATCCACTGCTGTATGAGACTCATAAAAGGCCCTAATGATATCCTCTGACATGTAGATATCATGCTAAAGAACTGAACCATCTCATGTAGTTCACTTTCTTACTTTCCTCTGATACCCTAGAGATACCACAGCTTAACTATATCAGCTATTGAGGGTAGTTCAGCATTGACCCACCTGTCTGAAAGAACAGGAACAGACCAGAAAATAGGACACTGGAAGACTTTTCAGGCTTTTCAGACTTTTTGGCTGCTGTCTTGATCACTGACCTGGGCAAAGCACCTCATTACCCTTTCCTCCTGGTCCCACCTCTTAGTATTTCTCTTTTAGCATACTGCATGCATGAGTCAGTGAAACAATATACTTTCCATTATAATGTATTTGAACCCAAATCTTACTTGTAAACATCACTGTACTGTAAATAGAAATGAAAGATTTGGTATTCATCCAAGAACAAAGCAAATGCCTATTTTTGCATCATGATGGCAGGCTGGAAGGGCTGAAAGAGGACTCAAAACCTTGCATAAAAAGGGTTTGACCTAGAGCAACAAAATCTTGTTTGCTCTTTCAGCAAAATTCTGTTAGTACTCAGGTGCCCTAGAAAATGAGAACCTAGAAACTGCCCTAGAAACTTCGATTTAGAATGGGAGTTTGGTTGCATTTTCTACTGCTATGGAATTCTACCGCTTTTGTATGACAAAAGTCTTTCTCAATTCTTACAGATTTCATAGTTTTCACAGAATATGCTGAGTTGGAAGGGAACCACAAGGATCTTTGAGTTCAACTCTTGGGAGAATAGCCATCATTCTCAAGGGGATCAAGGGGATCAAACCCCTCCATGCCTGTGAAGTTCAGGTGTGTGAGGCTGTGATTTCCAAAGATGCTTGTGCACCTCCGGGGACTCATTCCTGTGCTCAGGCATTTGTCTTGCAAGAGAACCTATAATGAACAGCAGGAACCCTAATGGATAATAAATAGTACTAGAGCAGAAATTAATACAATTTTCCTTGTTTGTGTTAATGTCTGTGACACTGTGCTTCAGTGGCTACCTACAGGGTTCTTTAGAAATTAAGCAGCCTACCTGAATTAGAGATAAACATGAATCTTTGAATCTTCTCAATATACTATGTAAATGTCTACTCTTTACAATAGTTATTGTAATAATGATTTCTTGTGAGAGGAATGAAAAAGGGTGTTATTCTACCTTGTGCTTCATTCATCTGCATTTTATAAAGATGTCATCCTTTGTAATAGGCAATTGTCCCCTTCTGTCTCAAGGGCTGTAGAAATTAAATCCTTTAGGGCATACGTTGCTTGAAATCAGAGTAAGAATGAATGCTGTGTTTTCAGCTGGTTTTGCTAAGGCTACAGGAGTATTAAGGTCGGAGGCCTGACTTTTATTTGATCATATACGTAATATAAGTATTAATATAAGACTTATATTGAATTGCTTATATGGGGTCAAAGTTTGGCCCTTGAGACTAAATCACACAGGAGGGAGTATGACTGCACAGTGACTCTCCAGTGGCTGAAGCACGAGCCTGAGCCAGGTGATGTCTAGGAAATATGCAATTACCATTGCATCTGTCTTCACTGGTGCAGCTTTGCAGGTCCAGCAAATTATTCTCAGACTTGAAGTTCAGCAAAGTGAAATGCAAGGTCCTACGTCTGTATCAGAGCACACTTACAGGCTGGGCAGAGAACTGATTGAGAGCAGCCCTGTGAGAAAGGCCTGGGGGTGATGGTTGATAAAAAACTCAAAATGAGACAGCAAATTGTGCTCACAGCCCAGAAAAACAACCATGTCCTGAGCTGCATCCAAAGGAGTGTGGGCAGCAGGCCAAGGAGGGGATTCTGCCCCTCTGTTCTGCCTTTGTGAAACCCCACCAGAGCTCTGCATCCAGCTCTGGTGTGCCCATAAGAAGAACATAGAACTGTTGGAGCAAGTCCAGAGGGGGACATGAAGATGAAAAAAGGAGTGGAACAACTTTTTCTACAAAGACAGGCTGAGGAAACTGGGGCTGTTCAGCCTGGAGAAGAGAAGGATGCACAGAGAACTCACAGCAACCTTACAGCCACTGAAGGGGCTACAGGAAAGCTGGAGAGGGACTCACTGTGAACTGCAGTAATAGTACAAGGAATACAGGGTACAAACCAAAAGAGTGGAAATTTATGTTAGATATTAGGAAGAACTTGTTCACTGTGAGGGTGGTGAGGCACAGGAACAGGGTGCCCAGGGAATTTGTCGATGCCCCAGCCCTGGCAGAGTTCAAGGCCTGGTTGGGTAAGGTCTTGAGCAACGTGGTTTAGTGGGAGGTGTCCCTGCCCATGGCAGGGGGGATTGGGACTAGATGGCCTTTAAGGCCCCTTCCCTTCCTTATCATTCTTAGCTCTGTTGGTCAGAGTCTGGTGCTAATAATGCTGAGGTTACAGGTCTGATCCCTGCGTGGGCCTGCACTTAAGCTGGACTTGGTAATCCTTGCAGATCCCTTCCGACACAGAATATTCTGTGATCCAAATATATTGGGGTGGCTAGAGAATGATTATGAGGATTATGAGTAGTCTATGGCTCCAGAAGCATGGTAAATTCATGTGGAGCATGGCAAAGGTTCTGCCTCTCACCATCCGCCTTATTCAGTCTTAGTTCACAGCGTGCGAAATCTTAACTTCCAAAATGTAGAAGTGACACTATCCCAACCCAAGCTTGTTTTCTAAGACAGCCTCTGCAGCTTAGTAAGACATTTGTACTGATCAGGTTTGCTCGTATTTGTTTTGTGTGATAATGACATGGTCTTAGGTGAGAAATGCACAATTTCTTAGGTTATGTATACATATAGTTGCAATGGTGAGGCCAAAAATTGTTTCTAAGACCTCTTGCACACAGAATGTGTACTACCAGCAGTTAAATGTAAGATGGAAAGATACAGCTCTTCTAAGAAAAATTGATTTTCTGTGACCAAGAAAAGTCAATGTCTAACATTGTGTTATGTGATTCCTTGTGTAGGTAAAAGTAGGTATGTAAAAATGAGACATAGCTGGAAATTTGATCTTCATTTGTGCTTTCCTGAAGTTACTAAAATTTTCAGGTTGATTCAAATCCTAAGGTGCTGCAGACTTACTCAGGTCTGAAGTCAGACTCCTGTATGATTACTTAAGAATGAAATTTTAATTTCAACCTGCATTTTCTTCCTGGAACAGTAGTAGTGGTATAGAAAGCTTTCCGGAAAGCATTGGTTACTTGGAACAAATGTATTTGAGATAAAATATGTATTAAAAGACTCAGGCTAATCTCCTTTCATACCAGGCTTTCTTTGAAATATATCCTAAGAAAAAAATATGTATTGTTTGGATCCATCCACATTTCTCCCTGTATTGATCTGTCCTTTGACAGGCTCTGACAAGCATTTATTTCCAGCTCTTGGAAACTTTCCATTGTGTACAACCCTTTTCAGACATTTCCTGCATTTTTCAGCCCACTGAACTGGTCATATCATTTCAGTCTGGAAGTATGCCATAGCCTTGAGTTGCACACCCTCCACTACATTGGTGTGGATTCAGAGGTTTGCTTTCATTTAGTTTAGTTTCCTTTCCTGCTTGTTTTTCCAGTGACTTCAAATTTAGATCAATACATAGAAATGAAAAATTATTTCATCCTTTTGGTCATCCTTTTTAAAATCTAAAACATTTAGACCTCACCAAGGTCATGTCCATCATATTTTGGAATTTCTTTCTACCTACCAAAATTTCCTTTAGCTGCAGTCACACAATGAAGCATCCTTTTTTTTTTTTTTCCTGCTAGCTGTCCAGAAATTCCTCTGCATAACTCTACAGTGACAGTTGGGGTTTTTTGTGAGATTTCATTTCAGCAGCAGCTGTTTGCAAGCCAGTAAACACTTGCTGCACAAATGGAGCATTTTGACCAGTTCTGAGAAGTCTAAAAGTTGAAAATCACTTTGGTGGGTCTGGATCTAATCAACAGTAGTACAGAGGCAGTTGTGGACACCTCAGGGATCTTCAGAAAACAGACAGGAGGCAATGTCACAGCATTCATCTTCTGAGTCACATTTTTTTTATTAGGTGCAGCTTTTTTAACCTCAAACTTTTCGGCATGTTCTTTCATGCTTTTCAGGATGTGTTATTTTACCTCTGCTATCCAGTTTTTATATTTAAGTCAATGTAATCTTATAACTTCTTTCTCTCAAAGATTATCTTCTGCATACGAATAATAGCTTGGCAACTAAAACATGGAACAGTTTTAGGCAATGTTTGCTATGTGTATTCAAATGAACATTACATAACCAAGAACTTCTAAAATATCTTTACAATAATGACACCCAAGACTACACAGTTATCCTTTTGCTCCTTGCTAGGCATGCTTCAGGTGAGGACTTGGCACTAAATAAATTATGCTGAAGTCAAAGTTTTTGCATGTAGGAGACATGAATCTGTAGATGAGGCTGAACACGTTTTGCTCCTGTATTTTGCCCTGCCACTCCTTTGTTTCCTCATGGTGAGCTCTGCAGTCGGAGGCATTTTTTGTTGAGGTAAAATGTCTGGTAACTACTGTGTTTAATTTGAAGGGCTAGGCTTAGAGCAGGCTGGTGCTTCAGCTGGAGTAGACTGATGCCTACACTGACTGTGTGGAATTACAGAGCACCCAGCAGTGTCTAGTCAGTCAGTACTCGATCGGTTGGAACTTTCAATCTGTACATATAATCAAGTCCACTGGAAAAGATGCTTTGACAGATGCTTAATTGAAATTTGAAAAAAATATAGCCTGCCATGGGCTCAGACTGAAGCCTCCTCACCCCTTTGCAGGACAGCTCTCATTGTGGAGCTGTGATACCTTTCACTTCTCCCTCCAGATATCTTTGATAGGTGGCAATTAAAACATCCAAGGACATAAAATCCTAAGCTCAGGTTGCTGAAGTTTGAATAAAATTCTTAAGTCTGGGATGTTTTCCTGTTTGCTGCAGTCCTCTGTAAAATGCAACAACTTTTTGTTTCTTTGTTTTTAAATTTGAATAGACTTTTTAAAGAATAATGTAGTTGTAATAGCTCCCAGTTTAGCAACGTTTGTGTACATGTGTATAGTCTTAAGCAATAGTTCCTGGACCTTTATTGTTTTAGTGGAATTGCAAATACTACTCTAGAGACATACTAACATATTATATCAGTGCAAGTTTTGGCAGTTCAGGATTCCAGACTGTGCCATGCTAGCAAACAACAAAAATTCCCCTTTGCTCTCCTTCACGGGCATAAATACCTCTTCCTTATCCTAAGAAAGAATCTCATAAGAAAAAATTAAAAACATAAATATTTTTTTACCAGACCATAGAAAAAAAGCTTCAGCCTTTTTTCTTTTTTCTCTCTCTCTTTTTTTTTTTTTCAATTCTTAAGGTTTTGTGATTGCTTGGGTTTTTTTTAGCACATCAAAATAGAAGTTATTAATTGATATGTATGAATTCCAGATGCACAAACATGAGCAACACTTTCAGGATGTCCCAGTAACTGAGCATTCTTGTTTAGTGAAGAGATACCTGAGCACGTTCTAAACTAGTGACCTTTAATACCTGAGCGGTCTGTCACAGTGCTCTCTTTACCCTTTTCTAAGGGTGCCTTGACTGCTCATATCAAGCTGACCTGGTTATATATATGCTTCATTGCAGTGTGGGAATAACCTTCTTGTTTGATCTTGTAAAGCCATCTTCCAGACATCAAACTAAAAGGACTAGGGAATTGTATTCTGTTTTTCCTTTCTCCCATACCTTCTACATCTGGTTTCTTGAGCTATAAAAATAACCATTCCCTCTTTGTTCCCACCCTGGAGAAAAGTTTGTTTATGTGGTAAGAACCCACCCAGGAAGACAGAAAAACTTTTCAAATAGTCACACTAATGCATAAATACTTGTCATATACCACCCAAAGAAAATATTTGAGAGAGCTCACCATGCTTGTACTTCTAGGAAGAGACGCAGATTTTGTGGCTGGCATTCCTTTGCTTTGAGAAATCATAATTTCTACTGGCAAGCCAGGTCTTGTTCTGCATGAGACACCATTATCAAATGACCTGAGAGAGGGACTTGTATCCAGGGACAATGATTTCTCTAATTTGTGTGGTCGTGCTCCAGCCACGATGTCGTCACTTCTCAGAGTTTCTAAGTCTACTTCTTCCTGTGTCTTCCCATCTAGAATATTTTCTTTCCAGTTTTCAGGAGGCTTTTTCTTAATATGAAAATCATCTAGGCTTCTTACACTGGATGGAAAGGTATTTTTTAGTTTAGCAGCTCGGTATGCCCTCAGGCTCATGGGATCAAGCACTCTGAAAGTAACTTCATTGATAAATTGAGAGAATTTGAGTTTAGCTTCTATTTTTTCTTCCACAACAGACAATGAACTCGATGATCCTTGACTCACCAAGCTCAAGTCAGATGTAGAGGAACTGCTTTTCTTGTGGGTCTTCTTCTGCCTCTGGAGCTTTTGGCTTGTGTTTCCCACTTCTGCTGGATATAGAGAAGAGTGTTCCAGTCCATGAGTTTTTTCACCCCCTTTCTGACAGTGCTTTGATCGATGGGGTCGATAGCCTTCATCCTTATTTTTGCTTTTAACAAAGCTTTTAGCTTCTGACCTTGTGCTGCCCTGTAACTCAAAGCTGTCCTCACTGGAGCTGCAGCGTTTTGAGTAACTGTTCATTGCCAAACCTCCAGAGAGGCTCCTCTCTGCATCGGTTCCTACTTCTGGTGCACATGCAGCGGTGCATGCACTGCATGCTCTTTCTTCATTCACCCTGCCACCCCCCTCTTGCTTGGCTGGTCTTCCAGGCACAGCACCCTCTGGCTTAACTGGGGAAATGGAGCCTTTTGACAGCAGCTCCATCTACTTTAGTGTCTGTGTGCCAAATACTGTCACTGAAAGAGGGATTCCCATAAATCCTCCTCTAACTTGTAAGACAACAGGCATGCCTTTGGAAGGTATAACAATGTACCCACCACATTTTGTCCCATATGCACCCCAAATTATGCCTTTGTTTCATCATGAGATCAATAGTAAATTCTCATAATTTTAATTAACCATACTAATGAACAGAATCTATAGGACGTGCAAATTTTCCAGAGTATTGAGTGTTCAGTGGATGAGCATGGGCTTTCATTGACCCAAAGCAACATATGATATATTCCTGTTTGTTGAACTGGAAATCAAACTACCATGATGTAGATCAATTCTCACTAAGTAAAGTCTGGGTTGGTTCTGTTTCAGGGCTTTTTAAAATCCAATAGTAGAGAAGGTCATGCTATATTGTTCTAATGCTACTAGTGTTTGCTGTTCTATTAAAAAAGTTAGTGACAAATCTGCTAGATCTGCTAGAAAAGCAAACCAAACTTGATTCTCACTTTCTGCCTGCTTGTTTTTTTGCCATAACTTTAATTCTAAAATATTTTTTAAAGGTTAGGATTCAAAGCAAGGTGCAATATTTCAACATTGTCAATGAGCTTGGAGTAGTAAAGATAAGTTCTTTCAGTACCTTGTATGTGAAGTTCTTTCCATTTTTCACTGTCTTTATAGACAGGCAAGTCTGAATTGTGAAGAATTTTTATTTTTGGTCTGTATATGCAAGAACCTAAGGACTAGTTCAAGTGAGATTAAACACTGTAGTCTGACTTTATAATCAGCATGGATATTTGTAGCGTCCAAATGATGTGTTGCCACAAGAAATAACCAGAGAAATGACTAAATGATAAATTTGAAAGCGTGTTTTTGGTTTTTTATTTTTTGCATGTCCTTACTTTAGCATAAGGGTGAAAGCAAGTGATTTACCCCTATTTGCATGGTGGGATTCAGACTCTGCTTACATCACTGTAAAATGCAACAGGCGGAGAAAGAGAAGAGAAGAGAAGAGAAGAGAAGAGAAGAGAAGAGAAGAGAAGAGAAGAGAAGAGAAGAGAAGAGAAGAGAAGAGAAGAGAAGAGAAGAGAAGAGATTCACAAGCAGAAAACTGAGTGACCTCCCTTAAACACAAGAGCACATTTAAAAATATCTGACAGGTCAACAGCAGCTTGAGCTGAAATGTAGTTCCATGTGCTTTTGAAGCAGACATTTAGGTCCCTCATTACAAGGCAATTTACTTACTGCCTAGAATTTATTGTCTCCACTTTGGTAATTCCAACACTCATTTAAATCATAGTTCATAAAAGCTGCTGAAGTGTTGCAAATCTCTCAAATTAACATAGTAAGTACATTAATTTTGCAAATAACAGGGGGACATGAAGATCCTTTTAACACATCAGAAATCAATTGCTTTTACTGGAATTACTTTTTGAAATGCTTCCATTTTTCTATGGGACTGTGCCATTCCATTGCATGCCACAAACATTATCCTGACCACAGAGATAATGTGGATTAAAATGCATAAATCTTGCTCACACTCTCTTGTTTTAGATTAATTTATGCCTCTCTCACTTGAATGTGAATGCTAATACTTTGGAGGGCTGGCAAATGCTTTCAATTGTCAACAAAAAGATTTTCATGACCTTTTCAATGCAGTCAGGGAACAATACAATACTACTCTCTTCTTGTAAAGCCAGAATTTAGGGATTTTTCAGCATGTCCAATACAGACTTGTACGAACCTAAAGTACAAGTCTGTATTCAGACTTGTTCTAGTGTTCCCTACAACAAGTTCAAGTTCACGTGTTTCCTGTAACACTTGAAGCAAGCAGGATTCTGAAATACATGGGATCTGTGCTAATCCATCTTAGGTCTTCTGCCTTCCAGATCCATTAGAGCTTGGCAAAGTGCAAGTTCTGCAGTTTTAATGTACTTTGTTAATAATGCCTGTTTCAGAAACAGGGACAGCCTCACTGTTGAGCCAGGACCTGTAATGACTTTTACCCCTTTGGACAAGAGTTTTTTATTCATGAGAGATTGGGCTCCTTTGTACATGAATAAAGCTATGTTAACGACAAGCATAAATTCAGCTACCCATTGCTTATGTGCAAATTTTGAGGTATGAATTTTAAAAGTGTGTGGTACAGCCAATAAAAATGGATCATATAATTCTCTTTTATTGTCAGGAAAAAGCTCCTTTGTTCAGAGAGATGTTATTTGCATAGCAGTAAAATATATATAGGTATAGATACAGATAAATGGTTATAGGCAATTTAGTTAAGGTACATAACACTTGTGGGTGTCATACTGCTTATACTGCTGCTTCTCTTTCTTCAGGTGATTTCTGCTTAATAACTCTAGACATATGAAACAGACCTATCTGATTATTAAGAAAAAAATTATCCACAGCTGCAAAATGGAAAATAATTCTTCTTAAATGATACAGATCTTTTCACATCAATCACTGTGAATCTTGGTCAGAACAGATGCTATCAAACTTTGTAGAAACAGTAACTATTCAGTGTTCTCTCAAGTAAATTCACCAAAACATTCTCTAAGGACTAGCTGAATTGTAGAAATTATTTCCATTATGTGTACAAATAGAGAAGCTGAATATTAAAAAAAAATTGCTTAAAAATCTGAATGTTTGATATTTTGAACTTTTTAATAATTGATGCTCATGATTTATTTTCCATATGTTAAGTGACTTATTTTTTGAAGTGTTCAAGTTATTTTACTTTATATATTTAAATTGCTTTGAAGACATTGCAGATATAATTTCCTGTGCAATACAAGCACGTGTGTCTGTAAATGGCAATACTTTGCTGCAGTAGTCTGGGCTGTACTCTTGAATTAAATTACTTCAGAGAACTCAAATTCTTCCGTTATTTATTACTACAATATACCTCAGCTAGGTAGATGCTTGCCAGATTACTAAGTTCTTCTAAACCAGTCATATTAACATTAAAATAACCTTAAGAGAAAAAGTTATGCATTCATTTTGCCCTACTCTAGAAATGGTGGGCCCCATTGTTGGAACAAAACATTATGTCTGTGCAAATCAGGTGGAAACTGCCTGACCTAAGTGACAGACTTGACTGTACATAACACTGTCCTTTATCAGCAGCTCTGCCATTATCTAGTTCATTGACCTTTGATCAACACCTGCACTTTGGTCTGCAGTTGCCATTAATTGGTCTTTAAATTAGGAAGGAACTTAAATTAGGAAGGAGTCTTTAAATTAGGGAAAGACTGTATTTTTCTATGCACTTCTGTGATATCTAATCTTTCATGATCAAGGGGACATCTCCAGGTACCATCAAGACCCCCTCTAAGTGAAACATTTCTAGGGACTCAAGTGGTCACAGTTTGTAATTTTGGGTTTTGCAATGGCTAAGATGTTCTAGTCTATTTTAGTGTTAATATAAGAACATAAACAGGGTGACACTGATTTTTTCCTGGTAAACTGACTGTGGAATCTGGAACATTTGTAAAGGAATGATAGTTAAGATCACAGCTTAAATGGGACTTTCATAATGACTTAGCATTTGACAAGATTGAAGCATTCAGGAATGTGTCTAGTAAACTTGTTCCTTAGGAAAACACATCAGTATTTTTCTAAATTTAGGCTTCTTTATACTCTGAGTGTCATTTTACAAAGATATTATTAGAAACCTGCATATTTTGTATAAACATGGAGCATAACAGAGTTACCTGCAAATATGACTTGATGCTATGGAATATTTCCATAGATCATTGACTGAAGATTTTAAATTAAAAGCTGAATTTTATGGTAATTCAAAATTTTTAAAAAAATTAATTCTACCTCCCTTTTAAATAATATCCCTGGTTTTTAATTTTCTGGAGATGTTAACTTTTGCTAATTGTATTAAAAGCAAGTACAAGCTGTCTTGTATCTGCTGCAGGATGTTGTTATGACAACTAGAAGTTTTTTTGTGTAGAGCTCTGTAAGATATGATCATTTTGGGTCAAAGCAGACAATATTCAACAGTTTTTCAGTACTAAGTTTTTCTGTATCTAAAAGCATGTCTTAATACATGAACAAGAATATCTCCAGCAGATTATCTACAATAAAAAAATCCCAAATATGTATACAGGTTTTTTACATTTTGAGATTCATAAGAAACTTTTAAGTTATTATTTTTTTAAAATCTATTTTTTAAACAATATTGAGGTTTATTTTAATTGCAAATAAGACTGGTTGGTTCCAGAGCCTTTTAGAGTCAGTGAGTAGACTGCAAGATTTTGGATGAATAATAACAGTGTTTTCTGTGCTGTTCTTGTTGAAGCAAATAATGAGGTTTCCATTATAATGTATTTGTGTTCCTAGTTCTCACTCAGCCTTTCAGCTGTTCAGAAATACTGCCTAAGTACCAGGGCCAAACTCACTAGAGTTTGTAGGAGTGGCATTCAGTTCAAAGTTCTCAGTTTGCCCTAAAGATGTGTACATCCCTCAGCAGATACTCCACTCTTAAAATAGCTACATCCCAGCTCTCCCAGTGCCCATTCTTGCTTAGATGTACTCTTCCCTCCTGCTTTTAATGAAAATTTTATCACATCTTATCCAGTCCTCTTCACACTTAATGCAGTTAATTCAGTTAATTTTGAAGTGTTTTATGGACCTTTTAGTTTTGCACTTCAGTTTATCCCTTTAAATAATACAGACCTTCCTCTCTTGGTTTCCTTCCAACAGATGGTTTCCTTTTCTCTTTTCTTCTGTAATGGTTGTCAAATACAAATTTGCTTTTAATATAAAGTTGCCTACACCAGTTTAATCATCAAGACAGCATTTCCTTAAATTCTTCTTAGCATTATTCTATTTAGTTGTTCTCCAGAAATTCTACCACTTTTTCAAATTAATGGGAATAATATCTATTTCTAGGATGCTAGGCCTCACACAGCAAAAATTCAATTTCACTAAACATTACTTTCACTATTTCTGTTTCCTTTTGGAACAAAAAATTTCTAATGGAGTGGAGATATAGTCAGTGTTGTATATATTGGTTTTACCTCACTAGATTATGCTTGAAAGTGTTTCAGCCCTAAGTGTTTCAGCAGACATTTGCTCTAAGTCTGTAAGATCTAGCTGTCTTCAGGACCAGCAGAATGAAAATTGAGTTCTTTTATTTTAATGCATGACTGCTTATGGGAACAAGTTAAAATGGGTTTTCCCTTTCTTTAACAGCTGTTGGTAGATTTTTAGCATGTTATGACAAACAGAAAATTGAGCCAGTACTGCCACCATTAAATCCATCTGGATTGTTAAGAAAGGGTAGGTTTTATTGGCAGGAAAAGGGGATGAAAAGCTACTGTGGTGTCTTAAAGAACAGAGACTTCTGTTTCTGTGCAGGAATCTGCATGGTGGACAGTGTCTGCATTCAGCCTTGAATCTAAATCTAAAGATAGAATGGATCTAAATTGCTCTAAATTCTCTTTAATCAACCTCTCCACCATGATGAGTAAAACATTTATCTGTTTTACAACTACAGGGTGACTAAACTAAAGGCAACAAATTGCTGTGTCATCTTTCTTGTCAACATCCATAAGTCTGATTCATTTAATTTATAGCTGTATATTAGACAGAGCTGTGATAGACCTGGAAGAAGTGCTGAGCAGTAGAGAGGAGATGGTTTTTTTGGTATAAATCCTGCACCACTGTTCTCTGGCAAATGCTACATCTGCAGCAAAATTAGAGACAGACACCCAACTAAAATGCAAGCTATATTTATAGTTTTAAAAATAAATGAAAAATTAAAGAGAAAAATGCAAGCACAAAGTTGTTTTAATATTCCAGTTTTTTTTTTTTCAATTCCAGCACAGCATTCCATTGGACACAGGCCCTTCCTGCACTTAACATCATCCTGTCAGAGCATCTTCCATTACTGTGCAAGCAGCCAAATTGGTGTCAGTTGTAAGATGTTGGCTGCTGTGTTGTTTGCTCCCTAGCAGTATAAAATGGCACTGTGGACACACATTACTCTGCACATCTTTAAAGTTTAGCAAAGATACATGCAAGGCATTTGTGGCAACAGCTAATGACATTTGGCTACCCTTAATTACCAAGGGACTTTTCGTCTCCCATGAAGTGAAATTTTACTCTTGCTGAGAAAAGCCAGAAAAATGAAGCTGCAGACTGTATTTTTTCCCAAGTATTTTAAGTGATCGTTTATTTATCCACAGTCCAGACAATGAACTGCTTGGAAGAGAGGAATACAAAATTATATCAGGCTGATCTACAGTGTAAGGAATGGATTAGTGGTCTAGTTAGGCCAAATTTCAGAGCATAAACACTACAGCTTTTCCTTCATGCTGGAACTCCTTAGCACTAAAAAGCTTGTGATATCAACTGCCTGAGAAATTTTTGCCCCCATCCAAGAGAAATAGAACTTCTTAGCTAGAAGAAGTTAATAGCATCTGTGCATAACAGTTATAAAAGAATACAGTTCTTTATCAGATTTGTGTTTAAGCAACCAACCGCGGCTGCGTACCTTGGCTGTGAATGAGTCCTCAAAACGCTCTCTATCCTCTGCCAACATCATCTTTTTCTTGCTCAGTTTCTGCTTTAGCCAGCTGCTCCATGAGCTCTTCTTCGTGCGCTGTACCGTTTTTGTGGCCGTGCTGTAGGATGGGCAGAGCTGTAGGTCATCTGCATTACACTAGCATTTGATTCTGTGTCTCCAGCTCACTTTGCACTTGCTTGGTGAAAAGGCGTAAAATAATTGATCCTTCCAAGAATACACAGATGAGGAGTCTTAGTTCTTCCACTGCTCCTTGAAAATGTGTATTTTTTAGGAGTGTCAAATTCTTTGAGCCTAGTCTTTAATCACATCTTTCTTTGAGGCAGTCTGGCAGTGAGTGTCATGTGGCTTTCCAAATTAGGTATCCCATTTTCTCATTTTCCTCTCTCTTTTCTCTCTTCTTTTTTCCCAATAATAAACATAATCATAATAATTATTATTATTGTCATAATAATAATAATAATAATTATTATCATCATCATTGCCATCATTAAGAAGAGGGGAAAAAAGCATGAGAAAATTTAAGATAGTAGAGAGGAAGAATGAAAGGAGGAATGGAATTAGTTTCTCATGCAAAATCAGGCTTACATAAAAATACACTGCCTTTTTCTTCAGGTGGAATGAAAATATTTACTACTCATTAATTATATTTTAAATTAATTATATTTTATATACTAGTTTATTTGACTTTAATTCATTCCTAATTTATGCTGGAGGCCACAATCTGCAAGGCCTTGCTGTCTCTGAATCTGTATAATGTCCCTTTCTGATCTGATACCACATAACTGGTGAACTAAGGCTACCCAAGTCCTTCCCATTGATGCTTCAAGGAGTATTGAAGAGATATTTCAGTACAGTAGTGTTTTTCTTGTCATCTTTCTTTTATATCTGCAGGAATATGCAATTCTGCTAATTAAATGTTAAACATAGAGGGGAGTTTAAGATTGGAAGGCAAGTCCTTGTTAAATGCATAAACCACAAAGGAAAAAGATGTTGCTATGATATTCTAGCTCTTCTTTTTTTTCTCCCCCTCATCCAATGAGCTTATCCAAATTGGTGAATTATGTGTTAGACCAAGTTGTTCCAGAGCATAATACAAAAATTCGTAGTTCTTTGTAGTGGGTCAAATCTTGTCCCCCCACTTAGGGGCTTCGACTTCATAAGAGCAATAGACCTGTACTAGGTTTGTTGGATTTCATTTGGATCATTCTTTTACAGGATTAGGAAATCACAAAATATAAGCCTTTTCACCTGGGCAATCCCCTCAATCATGAAGTGACCATTTCCCTTTGAAGGCTTCCCAAAGGCAGTTCTCTACCTCTTCCTCACCCTCCTAGGCTGTCTCAGAAATAGTTATCAAGGATTGCTTCCTCTAGTTGGTAAAGTGTGGAAATGTTCTAAGCTTGTTAGTGGCATTTCTGCTCATGATGTCTCCTTTAGTTTTGGGTGATGGAACTTTAATTGTCACTATTTACTGGTCTTGTTATTACTATGCTCTGTTTTCCTGAGATTTTGGGAAGGGCTGTGAAATGTCACAATAAACCCCTCCATTATTGGCTTCTAATTTATGAGGATCTTCAGAGCTGGCCTTTGGGAACCTTAATGTTGCTTGCAAAAGGAAGGATATATTATTGTTCACCATACCTGGACCACAGTAATTTTGTAATCTCTGTTTCCATTCTTTATCTCTGCATATACATAATCTGCCAAAAACCTTCTATGTCTGTTACACAGTAAATAAGGAAATGGTTGTTTAGTTCCATGCTTCAATATCTTCAATATGTCCCGAAAAAGTCTGCTAAAAAAAAACTTGCCTGCATATTGGGCTTTAAGTATGTTTTAAAATTTGTTGTTCTGAGTAATTTGAAAATAACTGAGAGAAATAAGTGATAATTTAATAATAAGTGGTAATTTTAATCTTGACTGCTGTTACCATGGGTTGTTGAGGGATGGATAACTTGAGCAGGAGGGAAGTATTTATGTAGTTTTCTTCAGAAGTTAACTGAGCAGTGTGAATTTTTTTGCAGGATATTTTTTCCCTACATCAAAAATTATGACAAATAATATTACTAGGAGGTATAGTATATGCTCGTGCTAAATGTTTCCAGAATATTAGTTCTGGTGCTGTAGTGCCTCAGATGCAGCTATTATGAATTTCTGCTGAGGGCTGCGAACCTGAATGTTTGCAATCAGAGTTGCATGTCACAGGAATTGGTGATAAGCAGGTATGACTAAATAAGAACAACAACAACAAAAGGTCTGTTTGTATTTGGATATGTGTGTGTTTGCATCCCAAATGTAAAAGTAGCCCTGTGCATTGCCTGTTCCTAACTGCTTTGTATTACAACAGTTGCAATTTAAACACAAAGCAAAATATTGTTATTTGTTTTCCTTCCATGGCCATAGTCCCACCTCATTCATTATATTAAAGAGACATGTCCATCAAAGCTGTTTAATACTCTTGCAGAAAGCATGCTACAGTATGTGCTGTTTGTTTTGGTAAATGTTATGCATTTCTGTTGATTCTCATACAAACATATAGATTTTTTAATCTATACTCTGTTGGGTTTATCAATGTTTGACTAATACTTTGTATAATTAGACAAAGTAATGCACTACATATATTTTCCTTCATCATTTAATACAAATCTGAGCTAGGTTTAATGTGTACATATTAGCTTTATTAATATTAATGCCACTGCCTGAATTTTTCCTTTCTTGAAGATATAAATTATTTTGATAATTTCATACTTAATGGCCAATAGCATATTCAGAATACACATTCCAGTTTTGATGAGATCAAATAGACATGTTCCATGATGTGCATTATGCAAACAAAAGATACATAACTCATTTTAAAAAACCCTATCGTGTCAGTCAATTATGAATCATTTCATTAGCTTTCCAGCACTGCAGCTCTAGCAACTCCATCCATACAATTTGCTGTATAATCTTGTACCTTAATGTATTAACTATTTCCTTTTAGAGACAGTAATGTCTGCCAAATGAAACAACAGAGCATGTTAATTCATATTTAAAGCAGGCATCCAGTTGTCATATTGCAGCACCACTAATTCAACGCTGAAGACTTCTTTACTACCTGTTATGAATTTTAAATTTAAAAAAAATAAAAACATGCAGTGAAGAGAAAGAAATACTTACTTGAGAAGGATTCTGTAAGCTCTGTTCTGCTAGTCCACAGACTGAAATGATGGAGCCAGATTTAGAAGTAGCTTATTAGGTGCATGCTGCTTCAACAGTTACAGCTTTTCTTTTTTTTTAACTGAAAGACGGAATCATTTTCTTTTAATGAAGCCTGCACAGAATATGCTGCCCACGTTGCTATGAGAGACTAAACTTGCAGAGCAAAGTCTGGCAATTTCAAAATAACTTCCCGGGGGTCATTCGCTCTCACCCTGACACTGCTTTTCTGTGTAGTCGCAAACTTTGGCAGCATCAAGCAAGATCATGGAATGTCACAAATGCAGGAAATTACCAGTTAGTCATGCACACTTGAGACTGAAAGTGATTGAGGCAGCATTGTTTGTGAATATAGGTATAAAACCGAGTTAAGCCAAAATCTTTCCATTTGGAACACCCACTGAATTCTCCTAAAAGGGAACAGGGCTCTGATTACAGTCAATCTGTAGTACCTGCTACTCTCCTGGTGCTTGGATGCTATGTCTAGAGCTCCAGCCCTAAGGAAAGAGTGTAGGAACTGCCCCAAAGGGATCACACAAATGTGAAAAAGTATGTATTTTGTTTTGCCTTTGATATTTTGGGAGAAAGACTATTAAGCATCACATTTCTTGTGTGTGTACACAAACCAATGCAATTATAAAGACATGTAACTATGGTTATAAAATCATCCATATATGTCTGTATATTTACTATATAAAACCACACACAGTTTTGGAGTTTCATTGATGTCAAACCATTGCAATTATGAAGGTAATTATGGTTATAAAATTATCGATATAAAATTATATGTATCCGTATATTTAATATATATAACCACTTACAGTTTTAAAGTTTTAGTGATATCACCATTTAAAGTATTTAAATGATTTTGTTAGGATTCTGTTTGTGTAAAGACCAACACAAAAGTGTGTATCATGGTCCAATACTCTATTATATCTGCAGTATTGCACTGCATATATAAATATAGCCCTGTGCTTTGAAACATATTTTGTCTTTTTCCCAAGAACGCTTTAGAATAGAGAGAGATCTCTGATCTATTTGTCAGTTAGAAATTCCTCTGAGTAGTCAGGCTTTGGCTGATTTGGTTTGCCTAAAAGACTGGATCTTTCATCTCTGATGTGGAGACAGAGGTGAACTGTGATATTACCCATACTCTGCATAGCTACCTTGCCAGCCTGAGGTGAGGAGATGGACAATGTTTAGCCATACCCCATGTCTTGACTTAAAAAAAACCAAAAGTGTCAAGGGATAGGGAAGGATAACTGGCTACATTAAGTTATTGAAGTGCTGCTTTTGAGTTCCTACCTGCATCCCAGCCAGAGTGGGCTTGCTCAGAAGCTCCTCCTTACAATCTTATCAGCTACTTATCAGCTCTCAGGAGATTTGGGTTTATTGCTCCCACTAAATTTTGATCACTGTACAATGTGCAAGAACTTGGCTGCTCAAGGAGGTAGATTTTTATAGCATAACAGGGGCAAACTTAGCAGTAGCATCTCCCTCTCACCAGAGAAAAAAAACCAGGCCTTGCTTCTTGAAAGGCAGTGATTAATGCCTCTGGACTGACACTGAATCCAAAACTCAAAAGAAGGTTCTTGAATCTATCACTCATTACTTCCAACAGCTGCAGGGTGCAGACAGAGAGCAGAGGTTTGTAGCTCATGACACTTCATTTCTTCAGTAGTAGAGTGGCTGCTGTAACCACAGCATCTTTTAACTACATCCCTACTTCTGTTCCAATTTTTTTAACCAATGGTGACATGGAAAATGTTTGTCTTCTCTTTATTCTGTTTGGTTTTGTGGTGTTTGGGGCTGTTTGTTTGGGAGATGGGGCTGTGTGTTTGGTTTAATTTGTTGGTTTGGTTTTGTTTGGTTTTTTTTTTTTTTCCAGAGCAGTGAGGCAAAATTCTGGAATAGTTTTTCCACGATAATATCTTTTGACTAAAAAATTCTTCCCCTCAGGCTCCATTATATCTTAGAAGCAGACTGGTGAGTTTGAACCAAATGCAAATGTGCAGTGATTATATGTCAGGACCTCCATGTATGAGGAAGGGAGAAAGATCATTGCATTTCTTATGAAAAATTTAACTTTTTTCACAGTGAGCTGACATGAGAGAAAACATTACTTCATTTGCAGATTTTGCTTTAGTCATTACCATACCTACAACTGGGGGGTTAGAGAGACAAAATACTTGCCAGCTCTATGTGCATACCTCTTTTGCCTTTGAATCTTGCAGGCTGAAAAATGTTTTTCCAGATGTTAGTGGTCAATTCCAAATTAGCCCAATGGAATTCCAGTTCCGGTTACCAAAGGAACGTAAGTCAAGGCAGAAGAACTCCTCAATAAACAAAATGTCTGTCATGAGCTACAAATAAGTTCTTTTTTTTCTCCTTTTCCATTTCTCTATCTTCAAGGCTTGCTTTTCCTTTTGCACATGCTGGTGTGCTGTACCAAACAAATCTCCCTTGACTTCCTGCCCCTCTTTGAGCAGAGCTTTCTCCTGAATCCACAATCCTACTGTGAAGTCCTGTACAGGACACATGAAAAGTTCCTCAGGGTGAAGGGCTGGCGCAGCCACTGAGCTTGGAGAAAAATACAGGATTTATGATCACTAGTGTGGCTGAGGAAACAGTAAAATGATTGATTCTAAGTATATCTTGCAGAACACTGCTATTTAACCACTCATTCTTTCTCTTTTTAAAGGTTTGTTTAATCCCTCTCCTTCTTTTCTCAGTAAAATTATAGCTAACAATAACCTCAGCAGCAGTGGGGAAAGAAAGTACAGTCTTTCTTTGAATTTCAGCAGTAATGTGACTGAAGCCCTTGGCCTTTAGGGATTTTAACTGAATATTTTAAAATTCATTCAGTGTGAGGGGTATGTCTCAGAATGGTGAGAGAAAGAATCCAATGAAGGAGATATTTGTAAATTTGGTGCACCAACAGGTAAAAGCAAAAGTCTAGGGCAAGATTGATCCCATTGCTCAGTTGGTCATTGATTATATAACAGTTTGTGAGTAACTTTATGTGGACAATATTCTTATTGCACCAAACAGAACAAGGATTAGATCCTCCAGTACATTCCAGTTCAGCTTGGATGAACAACAAGCATTGCCACAGATATATTGCCAGGAAACTTCAAGTATTTTTTGAGAGTCTATGAAGAATGCATGTATAATGAACTTGGGTAAAACATGTTAAAAGAGTCACAACACTTGAACAATAATAGGAGCTTTGGAAAGTTCAGTGTCTATCAGTGTCACTTTCTTTCAGTATAATGTTCTAAATCCTTGTTAGAAATACCCTCATCACCTCAAATCTCGGTATAAAATAACCAGTGGTTAGTAGCTGGAAAAACTGCCCATTGCAAAATAAAATGTAACACTTAAATAAAGACAGTAAGTTTCACTGAAACAAATTGCTATGGAGTGTAACAAATTCTTGAGAATTTAGAAATTTAACTAAATTTCACAGAATCACAGAATGGATTGGGGTGGAAAGGATCTTAAAGATCATCTATTTCCAACTCCTCTGCCATGGCCAGGGACACCTTACACTAGACCAGATTTCTCAGAACTCCATCCAGCTTGGCCTTGAACACTACCAGGTATGGGGCATCCACACCTTCTCTGGGCAACTTGTTCCAGCCTCCCTGCACCCTCACTGCAAGGAATTTCCTCCCAATATGTAATTTAAACCTGCCCTCTGTTGTATGTGTATACATACACTTATGTAAATGTACATACATGTACACATATTTTGATTTGCAAAGTAATTAATGCTTTCATGGGAAAAAAGTCATGGACACAGTAAAATGGAACAGACACTTGTGTTTGAATATAGGGTTTTTCATTAAAGTGACCAACCATTACAATGAATTTAACATCTTTAATTGGTCTTGCTCATTCTCCCTTCATTTAATGATGTAAGCATGAAATTTGGAGAAAGAAGCTTACTCAATCCTTTTGTATGGGGAGTATTTTCAAATGCTAAGACACAAAATAACAGAAGGGGCTTGGAAAGAGGCTTCAGAATCCTTCCCTGACAGTCCAACAACAGTGGTGTAAAATTTCACCGCCCCAGACCTCAACAGGGAGAGAAAGGGAAAGGGGGCATTGATGTCCCTTTGGTAACTTAAAACCTACAGAGGAAAAATGTCAGGGTGCAGCCAGGGGCTCCTAGAGGCTCCTCTGAGTCCTTGCCTGCCAGAGCCTTGTGTTTGCCCTGTGCTGCCTTTCTGTGTCTCTTGGCCAGCCTTGGGGAGCCTCATGTTTGGTTGGTGACTGGAGTGGATCACTGAAAACAGAAGTCCCAGGAAGGATTGGTCCTGCAAATGCTTTATATTGGTGCAGCAGGACTTTTGGATAAATATAAAGTCATCCCTTAAAACCTACAGTCTGGTATTTGCTGGGTTTGACCTCAGTCTACAAACAACCTCAGCTGCTTTGAACCTCCATTTCTAAAGGAAAAATAAAAATTCTCAGCTCGTATCCTGGAGACCTAAGTTGTTCCTTGGCTGGGGGATTGTTCTGTCTTTCAAAGTCCTCTGGGGTTGTTCAGCAAAATAAGTGTGTCTCATCTGGCTGCAGCACTCATCACTGTCAAGTGTAATCGAATATGGGGAGAGAGGAGATAACCTTGAAAGAGGGGGTGTGCTGCAAAGTCAGGCGATAGAGAGCAAGTTCCCTTTCCCATTGTGCACTAATCCTCCCTCCCCACCCCCCCACGTTTATGATTCTCCACACATCGCCTGCTATCTGCACATCAGTCACGCTCAGCTCGCGCAGCCGGGCTACTGCACACCTACGCACAGATTCCCACAGTCTCCATTCATTGCAGATTTGTGGCAGCATCTAAACACCTCTATGGAAACCACAGCATACACAGAAAATTAATGCTCCTAATGAGAGCCTTGCTGAAGAGTCCACTCTTTTCCTGGAATATGGTTATTCTGGACACTTGTAGGTTAGATTTTGTGTTCCAGTAAACCTTGTCCCTTTTACTGTTACAAAACAAAAGGTAAAATAAAGGCAACGCCAAGATCATATGTAATGACTTTTGAGAAATACAAACTTTACTTTTGTCAAAAGAAACATATAATAATTTGATGGTGTCAAGCTAAGAACATTATTAAAGTAGGGAATATAATATTATCCTGTTGAAGGTATTGACAACAATATAGCTTGGAGCAACCTGGACTTCATCTTGGGTCAGCAATGCTAAGAACATGACCTGTTACAATCTGTACCTTCAAATTTCAAGTGTATTTTGTTAATTCTGCAGATAAAGCTACTAAACTAGAATGCTTTTGGATTTTTTAAAATATTTTTATATCTCTTTGTTTGTTGCTCTGAGTCTTTATAGATTTTTAACAGGATAGTATTCTTTATACCATCTGTAACCATCATTTTCCAATATGTTGCCAATGTTGTTTTTCTAGTTATTTCTCCTACAATTGCCTCAAGAAGATGCAGGGAAGGCAAAATAGAAAAAAACAGACCCCAGATGCCAAAATGATTTGTGAAAATGTATATGTCTGTTAATCTCTATTTAGACAGCTTTTTGCTAAGTATATTTGCTGTACATTGTCAAATTTGACTTGAAAATGAATCTTTTCAGGTCTTTCAAGGTAGAAAAGGGGCAATTATAACCCTATATCATGCTAGCTAATGTGAGAAAACAGGTCTTCCAAATCATGAATATGTCTGGTTTTTAGAAAAAAGTTGCTTCTTAGAACTGTCACAGTACAATTTTTCAAATTGGTCATTCTTGATCTCTAGCAAAAATGAATGGAAATGAAATAGTATGCAGTACTGTAAGGCATTAAAGGCAGGAAAGATTACTTGTGATTTAGGCCTGTCACTTCTTGGTATGAAGAAGTTGACTGACTACTTTCAAAATAATTTTTCTTGCTGGAATGCCTGAGGAATATTGATTGCCTTGGAGTCATGTTTCATCCTACGACTTAATACGGCTATTGTTTTAGAGCCTTGCTTTGAACAACCTGCTTTATTTGGGAGCATGAAGAACAGACAGAACTTTCTAACTCACCAAGATCCCCTGTAACCCTGACTTCAACCATAATCCAATACCTACCAGCTGTGAAAACTGAATATTATGTTTCAAGGTAGGTGTTGTTAACATGCTGCTAATGGGATGTGACATCCCATTCTGCCATGGAGCATGGCAGCTGCAGGGTGGTAATAGTGTGGGCAATTTTCTTTGCTGAGATGGAGTGTGTCTCTTCCAGGGACTGATGGATTGCTTCTGCCCACAAAGAACGCCAAAATTCCTCACTGGCTAAATGCCAACAGCACAGGATCACAATTCTTAAGGTAATTTTTAGAGGGAAAATAAATTTTCAGTTGTTTATGCCACCTATCATGTTAATCAGCCCATTTTTAAAATTCTCAGTCTTATAAAATGTATTCTATTTTAAATATCTAACAATTTATTTAGATTTCAGATCATGGAGTCATGTGATTCCTGGATTTAATTTATAAGAAGAGGACGCTGTGTTTTAGCAAAAATACCTGCTAATACTGCAACTGCAAAGAAACAGAAGTAGGAAACCCCAAAATAACAATCCAGCATTTATTTTAAACTAATTAATTAATTTGTATCATGCCTGACTCATAAAACAAGTTTTCATTGGCTGGAAATGATGGTTTGTTGACATTGCAACTTGCAGTTTAAAGGTGTTTCAGGACAAGATGCAAACAGCAAAACCCCTCAAAAAACATGAACCAGTTCCAAACAGACTTAATGTGTTGGAAAGTGCTGATCTAGACTAAACCAAATCACTCTTGGTCCAATTTGATTCTACTGAGGAAAAATAATAGCATCTGCTGCAGTAATGATTAAACTCAAAAGTGATCCTCTGTAGGTGCATAGGTACTAGAGATACATTTAATAAACTTTTAATAAGTTTCTGGCAGTGAACAGGCTCAAAATGTCATCATCCAAATGGCTATGTTTGGATTAATTTTCAATTTTTAATCATCCCAAAATTCAAGGATCTTCAGATATTTAGCCCGAGATTGTCATTAAACTGACAGATTCCCATTTAACTGGCACATATCCCATTTAGAATTGTTACATAAGAACACTACTGGATAGCCCTGATGCCGTATTACAAATCTGCCCATAGTGCTGTGTTTCAGTCTTCCATAGGGAATTTGGCAAAGTCGTGCTTTACACACAACTGTATTTCTGTAATATGTCTGTATTTTATGTGTTAACTGTTGAAGAATTACTCTGTTGCTGCTCTTGTCCTCAATGAATTTCCCTTCAGAAACATAATGTTTAAAGAAGCTTTCTCCTGCTAAAATATATTTTATTTATGGCAGCTCACTCTGTCAGATCATCTCTTACTTCTGTGCTGTCAGGAGGATTATAATGAGGTAGGTGGCATTAAATGATACAGAATAGAAATGCACAATCAGTCTGGCAAAAGTACTCAGGCAGTGGTGAAGGGTTACAGGGGTAGATAGTGGACCAACAAAACAGAGACTCTCATTACTGCATTATGCGATTTTTTTTTTTTTTTGCTGTATGTGATGTTTTCCTCTTATCTTCCCTCTTGCAAATCATAAGGATTGTATTTGAGTTTTCATGTTTATTTTGCTCAATAGACTTGTGAATCAAAGTGTTTCTTAGAAAAGAAAGTTTGTTTGTGGGAGAAGTCATATTTTTACTTTGGTACTGTATATTGCTCCAGGATTTTGACAGGTAATAACCTCTGCCCACATTCCTATTAGGAAAACTAAAACAAATTGTCTGTTGTTATTGTCACAAGGTTGGATATAATTGCATTTTACATGGAATTTGTGGGATATGCACCTTTGGGGATCTTTTATTCCTGCAGAATATTTTGTGATTCTTGAGCTTTAAAAAGAGTAAAGGAGAAAACTGAGGAATAGAAGCATATCTGCAAAGTTCAGAGCAGCCACTTCAGAGCTCCCAGAAAAAGCCAAGCATGTTGTATGACACATAAAAATCTTGTGGTGAGCATTAATTAAGAGAACTAGCACTGTATCAAACCCCTGAATGAACAGAAATGGCTGTTTGTTGCAAATAAACTATTTTCAAAGGTGTAAAACTTGCCTTAAGTAACACAGAAGACCACAGGCTGAGGGGCAATCTAGCAGGTAGAAGGAATTGCTTAAGGAGATTATCATGTGTGGGATATAAGTTTGTATGAAAGAAAGCAGGAAGGGTGGATTCATAAAACTATTTAATCAAGAAAATAGATAAATTCTCATCCAGTCTAGCATACTTACCATATAGCAGTGCTGATGTTTTCAGGCAATTTTGATGAAGACATTTTGCTGACCTGAATGCAAATTTGAGTATTTCAGACAGTTTTATGATATTAGAAGATGATAATTTTCAGAAGCATGAGTGCTACTGCCATTTAAAATTCAATCAAATCCCTGATGTTTCAGTGTGGTAGTACCCAAGCCTCCAGCACTGTAATTTTTAGAGACCCACTAATACAGAGAAGCAGATGACTGTTGTCTCCTGATTGTGTTCGCTGTCCTGAGGCATCAGTGGTTTTCTCAGGGGACAGCAGCACTCCTTGGTTTAACAATGTCTTTGGCCTTTTCCACCTTGGAGGAGGGGATGCTTATCAGTGAGCTCCTGGGCCACAGTGACCATCCCAGATCCTTCTGGGTGCATATCTGACTTGGTCAGTAGTTTTCTGATATAATCTCTTACCTTGTCTTCCAGATGTCAACACTGCTCCTTGTTTGATGTGTGTTCAGAGAGAAGAAGGAAGCAAAACGTTGCCTAATGCCTGAAGCCTGGTAGGTCTGAGTTATGCTCCATAAGACTCCGAGTGACACAGTCAGCTCTGGCAGGTCACTCTATTCAAAGGCACAGCCCTGACAGGAAAATGTTTGGAAAATTATATCTCCCACATGGAGGGAATAGATATCACATAAAATCCTGCACCACATCAAATTAGGCTGCTTCAGAGGAGGGCAAAGTACCTTCCTTCCTGTAGCAATTTTCTCCAGTTGAAGATATTCAGACCCTACATCCTAGTAACCAATCATGCTAATAATTTTACAATAAAATACAAGGGCTGCATATGAGGTACTTTATCAAGTCAATTGCTACAAACAAGGAGGTAAAATATTTTCCCAAACGTTCCATAATATTTGCTGTGATTGGATTGTGGTAATAATGTATTTACAGTTACCTGTGTAATGCAGGATAAATAAATGCAGAACAAGCAAAGCCAGAATTTGACAATACAGGATGTCTAGTTAATGCATTTTTATGTAGGTGAAAGTACGGACAGAAATACAATAGTTATGAAATCTAAAGTGCTATTTATCAGAGTGATGTACTACATTTAATGCATGTAATAGATTATGTTAGGAAGACAGATTCTTGTTTTGCTCTGACCAAAAATTGTTTAGACTAGACCTACTGACAAACTGCAGCTGCAGAAATTTAATTTTCTGTTTATAAGACCTTGTCTTTAATTGCAGACTAAGAGGTAGCTTACTTTTGTCTGCTGTTTAGCTAGAACTTCTTACACAGTACTGTGCTTAGCAGCAGCTCCTCTAGACCTTCCCAAGGTGCCTACAGTCAATGATGGATGAAATTATCTCTGGGTAAAAGAAGAGGTGTATTACAGTTTATAAAATGGCATGGATTCTCATTAACTGCTTTCATGTCATCACTGTGCTCAGCATGGTGTAAATATGTACCTTGGTTCAAGGAAAGAAGAGGTGTAACTTTATCTGTGAGTAACTTCATCTGCTTCCATGAGTTAGCAGCTGGCTGTGCATCATGCCTTTTGACATTTATGCCTGTTCCACTGCCTGCCTAAGATGGTTTACCCAGTAGCTTCCCAGAAAGAACATTTAACAGTACTATGCAGTGTACCTCCACCTCTGTGCTCATTACACTTTTTTTATGAGGCAAAGTGTTCTGCTCCTCAGTGCTCTGTTCCTCAGGGAGCACTTTTGAGGCCAAACTTTTTCTCACCCATGTTAGACATGGTTTAATCACTGCGTTTTTGTTACTAATACCTCTATTTTGGAATACCCAATTCACTGAACTAATTGCAGAGATATTTTTCCAGCTCATAGTAAAAGTGCATTATAAAATATTCGTAGCATAAAATAGCTTACAACCCTCTTACATAGCCAAAGCAGATTGTTCTTTTGAAATTTCTTCAGAACCACTGCAGCTCAACAGTTTTTGGGTCCAAGTTCCACTGAAGTGGTGAACAAAACTAGTTTTGGGATCAGGTCTGCAGGCTCTACTCTTGAAAGCTGAACTACATACCAATAAATTAACATCTCTAGCACTGAGACTGGCTGTCACAAAATAGCTTTGTCCATACTCTTGATCTCTTTCAGTCTTCAAAATAGAAAAGTTATTTGTAGATTATAGCTTGGAATGTTTATTTGTCCATATTGATTCTTAGACTGTGCCCAGGACTTAGGCAAGGGCTAAATATCTTGAGTAAAGCTGTGTCAGGCTATAATGTCATTGTAATGGTTTAGATAATTGTGTTTCATTGCCTAGGAATGTTTCTTCATACTGTTCACTACCCTGGGTCTGTCTACCAGGACAGTTACATTTCTCATAACCGTTTATCAAAAAGCTGCAGGAGCTCGATTCTGTCACATTTCTGTTTCTTCTCCAATTTTCAGCTGTTTAAACTCAGCTAAGATAACAGCCTTGCTATTACTGCTCTTTTATTTCACCAAAATATGCTGTTGCACCTGTTTCCATTATGTCTGCACCTTGAATAATCCAGTGAGCTCTTCATCCACTCAAGAGTCACAATCACATTGTTTTTTGAGGCTGCTTCCATTTTATTTTTGCCTCATTGGTTTCACTTAACTTCAATGCAATATAATGGTTCAACTAATTTTTTTTCCTGAGTTCAATGCAGAAAGTATTCCTCAGTAGCTGCTTCTTTTACCTAACCAGCATCCATCAGTTCTATGCTGCTGATTTTCCAGAAATAACACCACTTTCATTTTTTGTGATTTCTATTCCTCTTTCCCCCACCTCCCCACCGGTATTTTTACACTTTTCTGTTCGGCTCATTGCTTAGAACAAGTACAGTCTAAAATCAGTGTGTTCTTCTTTTATTCCTTAGTGCATGAATTTGGAATTCTAACTTTAGATACCTAAGCTTGAATATTGTGTTACCACATATAAATCCTGTCCATGCCTAGGAATAGGCTTGCACTAGGATTCACAAGTTCGTAATTACTGGTGATAAGTAAATCCCACAAAAACCTTGAATGAGTACTTTATTTTAAAAATTTCTATAATGTTTATGAGGTATTTTTAATGCAAATTTCAGGAATGCTATCTCAACTTTTTGAATGGAAAATGTATTATTTTATCTACAATGCAGTTTAAGAGTTAAGGAGCTCTGGAATGAATGCTGTGAGCTACACTGTACCATGACAGAAACCTTGCAAATCCTTACATGGCCCATAAAAATTACCATTTTCTTGCACAGCAACTCGTTAGGGATTAGTTAAAATTAGGGACCAAATTTGGTGTTCAGTGTGTATTTACAGTCATTGCATTGTTCATTCAAGAATTTTGGCCATCTCAAAAAGATGGCATCAGCTATGCTAATTACAACTGGTTTCAGCTGGAAATCTGCCTTCGTTACAAGCTTTTGGCACCAGTGAACATTGTATTTTGAGTTCTTCTCAGTTTCTCATTTTCACTTCAAAAATATGGTTTTGAGGATTGAAATGGAAAGAATGTTTACTGGAGAAGCTTCTGCTTTTGAAAGGCGAAGGAGGAAGTGGTGAAGAACCGAGCAGCCAATGTTGGAAGGGACCTCAAAAGTTTATCTGCTTCAACCTCTCACAACAAGGGGAGCCTAGATGAGATCATCTAGCACCCTGTTCAATCACACCTTGAAAACCTCCAGTATCACTATGCCTAAAGTAATTTTCCACGACTGAAAATTTTGCACAAGCTGAAAATTTTACTTTTAAAAATGCAGTGGGTATTACTCTAAGTTTTCTCTATTTTAAAAATTATTTTTAAAGTGGAAAATTAACTTTCATTTGTAACAAAAAAGTAAATTTTTATGAGTCTTGGATAACATTGACAGAAAAGATAATCTGCTCAAAGCTTCCACTCCAAAAAAGAAAAATCATTCAACCAATGAGTGTAAGCAAAAATACAGTCAAATACTCTTAACTAAGATGAGTGCATTAGACAAAGCAGAATTAAACATAATTAATGGTATTTATCCTTGAGGTACAGAACCAGTGGCTTATCTTTAATTAAAGAAAGAGAGGATCTAAATGTTTTGTACATGATAAATTGAACAGAAAGGGGAAAGGAAGAGAAAGAGAACAATGGAATTCTGACTATTGTGCTTCTAAGGCTGCCTCTGTTTAGCTCAGATACACTGGCATTTCCTCTTCTGCCTTCCTTCCTAAAAGATGAAAGTACTCTAACGAGTATATCCCTATAGGTTTTAAGAAGTTTGTAGAGAAGGAGAAATTCTAGATTTTGCCTGCATCCACTACATAGACATGTGAGAGAGCAGTTTCACCTATGGTGGAAGCTCCTGGTCATTTCAATCTCTTTTACTGCTAGTCACCAATAAACCAGGGTGCAGAGGGAAATTGAGAAGATATAGAATATTTTTAATATTCAGATCCTGACATCAAAATAGGAGGGTGTGATTTTGGACCATTTTAGAGAATAGTTCTAATAAATTATTATAGTTAGTTTGTGCATTATACTGAAACTGAATGTGAGGAACCGAGGCGCTGGCAACAAGTCAAAGTTGAATGTACCTATTTGTTATTTGATAAAATGAATGGATGGTTTCCAGCACAGCTTCTGAACTTTTAAGAAAGGTCACTCACTCACTGCAAGGGAAATTGTCATTCAATCAAGTCCTCTCCCAGCTTTGGCTTGATTTATGTCTTATTGCAAGTATTATCTGAAAATGAAAAAATAACATAATTCCATAAAGGTGTTATTGGAAAATGGAAAATAACATCACTTCCATTATTGCTGACATGAAGCCAAGCTGATCTGTGAATAAAAGTCTTGCAGAGGATCAAAAGCTCACACTGTGCTGTTGCCACCAAAGACAGGTCTCGAGAGAGTATCTCTTTGTGGCTACTTTATTTTCATTGTTCTTGCAGAAAGTCTTTTGTGGCTCTGGGGAAAATGAAGCCTCATTATTGGCCTGAATACAAGCTCACAGTTGAGAAGATGCTTTTGGCAATGAGATAAGCCCCAAACAATTTGAAATAGGGAAGAGGTATTTGCCATGTGCTTAAATGAGAAGCCATTCCAAGGCTTAGAAAGCAGAATTGGAGAGGGAAGTACAGGTGAGATGGAAATAAAGGATTCAATTCTGTAAACTAGAGGTGGCTTGGTAGGTAAGGTGGCCTTTTGAATTTGTATGTCCTTTCCACTGCTTAATGTGTGAGACTGGAAAGCCAATCAGTCTTTGGTTATCTGTTTCCAAGAGTGCAATTATCTCACAAAGACAAAACCATGCCAGGTAAAAGAATGCCCAGGATCTACACAGGAGTTGTAGAAGCCATGGGGCATGGGCATGGGAAGAGTTATGAAAGAATGAGAGCAGAGAACCAGGAAGGTGCCGAGAGAGATTGTTCAGTCTGAGAAGAATGAAACCCAAATGCATGTATATACTCTGCTGCAGTGTATACACCACTGCATTGCAAAAATGACTGCTATGATGTACCCAAACAGATTATTTTTTAAAATTAGAAGACAGGTATATCAGGGGCTAAAAATGCTGAACCATCATCTGAAATGGCCAATTTTCAGAGCTGTTTGCTTTCTTAATTTATTTTTTAAAGAGGTCAGACTGGAAACCCTATCAGTTTGAAGAAAATGCACTGTTTTGAGCATTGCCATTTATTCAGCCTCATACCTGGGCAGTATAGTACCTGAAAACAATATGTTCTGCAGAAGAGTGCAAATGCATTCTCAAAACAAACTGCATCAGATAAAACTTCACTACATCATTACTAAAACATGCTCAGGCTTCACTCCCCAAAGCACCTCTGTCAGTCAGCTGGTGTCATCCAGTGACTCTCAAACACACTGACTGAATAAAATGAATATTCTAACCACTGTTTGGAGATGTATACTTACCCACTAATTCTTTATTATACACCCATGAATTTTATTGAATATTATTATTCATAGTCCAAGCCATAGGTTTTGACTGAGGTTTCCTGCTTGGAACTCAAAGAGTTTTTCACTCTAAATGTGAGATATTTTGATTATTCATTACTATTAAGGTAGGATAAAAAGCCTTACCTGTCAGCTTTCTGTTCATGGGATCTTTACTAATTCTGTTTTACAGATGACAAAATCTCTGGCTCCTGTTTATAGACTGCCTTGTAATTTGTTGTTCCAAGATTCTATTCAGCAATAAACATGATTATCAATGTCAGATCTGTCAACAAACTGCTGTTTGAGTATCCCTAGAATTTAATGATCCTCTCTTTTTTCTCTGAAACACAAGGCAGAAAAAAGGTATAGAAGGAAAGGCCAACATGTGGATTCTTGACAGACAACGAAGTACCAGCAGTAGAGTAAAATTCTTTTAATTTGTGGATTTAGAAGAAAGAAAAGGAGCCTATCATGATTAAGATCACTGTCAAATACACAACTTATCTTTCTTCTAAAATTTATTCAGAGGAAATTTTCAGTGTGTATGGAAATATGATTAAAAACTGATGAGGAAGACTGGCTCTATACTGAAAAATAGATTACTAACACTTAGCTTCAAACATGGATAATTCCTACACCCTACTTGTACAGAGGCTGATAGGGAATCTGACATGGGGCTGATGTCTATGCAGCCACACAGGGAGATAAGAGACCAAAGTTGATTGAATTTGACTTCTGAACTGGAATTCATCAGAAGTCGTTCAGCATTTGAAAGTTCTATCTGACTGAATTTTTGCTTTACCAATCAAAAATTGAGGAAGGAGTTCCATGTACATGCTATGTACATGAATGACAAAACTACTCGTCTTTATTCTCGACGTCTTCCTGACTAGCTGGAGTAGAGGAAGTAACTATGGAGATGGAAGGAAAATATAATTTCTGTATCTTCTGCCCTTACACATCATGGGATTTTCTTACTTACTAGTAGAGAAAGAATTTGAGACCAGGGTCTTGTTTGCTAAGATATTAATTTTAAACATCAGAGTAATCTAAACCGAAATGCTATGTTTGGATTTTATATATTAAATGATAACATGGGAAGAACTAGTGATAGGTTATTTAGATGGGGACTGGTTTTGCTAGTTCACTGCAAAATTTTGCCAAACATAGCCCAACATGTTCCCTGTTTGCATCTAGAAATTGTCAGGCTTTATTTTTACAAATTAAATGGATGCGTGGGAACATTAGCTTTGACATAACACCTAAAATCAGAAGGTACAAGTAATGCTTTACACAGAATAAAAGTGGATCTAGCTGCTCAGATATCAAATTCAATGTTGAAACTAAGATATTTGCAGTTCTGTCTTGTGGGCCACCATTGTTGACTCAGAGATAAAAGAGAAGCTGTGTCAGTCCTGAGCATGAAAGCTGAGTCTGTACACGAGTGGAACTATTTCTGTTTTGCACAGATTGACACAGAATGGCATTTGTAGTTTCTCTTTGCTATAGTGACTGCAAGAACTTGAGAGGTTTAGGAAGGAATTTTTCCACTAGAACCTATCCTGGCACTGGAAAAATGTCCTTACAGAAACCAAAACACTGTGATGAAAAGACAGATTCCTTCTGTGTTGGGCTTTGTGTCACTGCAGTGAATGGCTTATATTTAATGTTTTCCTTAAAGACATTGCTTTGACTTAACTGGGGCTCAGCTGTACTGCACAAAGGTAGTGTAGATTTGTGACATTGGCCTCCAGTTCTTTGGTATGCAATCATTAAAGACACTAAAATCACTTTGTAGGGGTAAGTTTCAAACCCTCATTATTACTAATAAAATTCAAAAAATACTGTCTGGGGATGTTTTATGCAGTGATATAGCTGCATAAATTTCAAGCTTTAATTTTGTGGGAAAGCCCTTCCATGGGTAAAGCCAATGGCTACAGCCTACAGAAAAACAGACTCTTTCCCTTCCCCTCTCCAAACCTCTTCCTTCAAAAAGTACAGAGGGGAAAAGGGGTATAAATGAAAAGGATCATCACATAGGCTTGAATTCCAGTTTGGGGGTTTTTTGTAAGGTTTGGGAGGCCTTCCTGTTTAAAGAGCAAAGAAAGAATTTCAAGTGGGGAAAATCTTGTAATTCTAATAATGTTGACATTCTAGGCTATCTAATTAATCCTTTTTTATGCCTGGGCTGAATGGTCAACATTAAGCTAAGCAAAAGATCGGAGCTATTGAAAAGCAAACGTTTGGTCCTTCAGCAGGGAGCGGGAAAGGTAGGAGACATTTACACACCACAGGAGCCTTGCAAAGAGACATCTCTTCAGAGCTCAGTGCTGGGGGACTGCACTGGTGCTGTGTTGGCTGTGCAGGGCTCAGGGGCAGAGCAGCCAGCGCTGGCTGCTGGCTGCAGGGAGCAGGAATTCTCTCCTGGAGCAGGCAGGGCCAAGGCAGAGCGCTCCAGCAGGGATGGGCAGCACCAAGCACATCTCCACCACATCTAAGCTTTGTTGGCAGGCAAGAGCTGACAGTCCTCAGCCATAAAGCAGAGTTTACCCAAGACAGAAAGCAAGCAGCTGGCCTTGGCAGAGGTAAAGTGTAATTAGCATTGTTACACCATAGAACAGCCTTCCCCCGGTATGGGGCTGGCTCATCTTCCTTTAATAAGATGTTCTTCTGAAGGCAATTGATTAATGTTTGCAAAGGATGACCTATTAAACACCGAGTTTAACTTCTTTTCACTCATTGAGAGGGACAACATTTTATTGCATCCCTTTGTATCTGAACTTAGCCCTTTTCCTGCTATTTAAGGCTTGCTATAAGTGACAGCTCCCATGTTCATCCCAATCAGGCACCAGTGGCTGTGCAGCCTGCTGGTGGGTTGGCATAAATACCCACTCAAAACTTTGTTAAAAATGCTCTGAAGTTCATTCAAGACTTTCAAAATAAGGAGTGAAATAGTGTTATTTTGTTTAATACAGGTGTTTTATTGAAGTGCTTTGTTTACTGGCACATCTAAGTGAAAAGGGGGGAATAGATTTATAGGAATTCTAAAAGAGGAGTGCTCCGTTCTTTACCCTATTAACTGCCCCAGAAATTAGGTTTTAAGGCTTGAGGGAACTGAAGGCAAGTCTTTCTTCTTACCTTAGGTGTCCAGACTTCTCTCAAAGAAGTTCTCTATCAACCAGTTTTCTGCAATTTTGTTGCCCTTGATCTTTACTTTTAATATTATTCCTGTGTCCTCTAGGTTGAGGATGAATCCCACCTTTTGTGGTATGTAGGCTGGTGGTTACTGGTATCACAGTTCTGAGGTGGATTGGCAGTTCTACAGTTGCAAAGTGTAGTGCTGAGATAGTCTTAAGAAAATGAAAACGAGTCTCTAGCCTAGGAAATTGCGCTTTCCCCAGGGGAACAAATGATTTTGGTTTCTGCTGCTGATTACAAAAGCAAGTAAATGTTTTTTAGAAGTGGAAAAAGACCAGAAAGGATTGCAGACATACCTCCAAATAACAACTTATTTTCATCCTACTTAGAGAAACACGGTAGTTAGGAGATGTGAGTTCATTTCTCTGTATCACCAAGGGGAACTCTGTGTCCTATACCTATACCTGAGCTGCAATGGAAGGGGAAAATTGTTCTTCCTTTCTCTAGGGATACCAGCTCTCTCAGTAGAAGTGATGTTTTTAATTTAAACTGAATTGGAATATTTCCAGGGTAACTGCATCATTAGTTGAGGATGCTGTTTTCCATAAACAAACACGGCAAGTGCCTCAGACTGAAAACTCTGCTATCCCCAGTGTTACCAGCTGGCCTCAAGAGTGCATGTTTGACACAAAGATTTCAGCTTGTTCATCTGAGCAACGGGAGAGCTGTACCAGAGAGCTGGAGGCTGAAAGGAGAAGAACTTACCTTTATCTTTTCCTCAGCAAAGAGGCAAGAGGTGTGGCAGGATGGAAGGTGGAGATGCAGCCTGTGGGTCAGGCTGTAAGGAGGAGCTGCCATGAAAACACTTGTGATGCATTAACTGCTCCATCCAGGCATTCTTGGATGTGCAGCCTTGGATGTGCAGGTGAGGAGAGGAGCTGCCAGCCCTTCTTACAGACCGGATGAAGAGTTTGGATTTCACTGTTTGCAGCTGGAATGCTCCATGCTGGCTAATCCACTGCTGCTTTCTGTTGGCTCAGAGCTGAGAGGAGGGAGCTGCTGTGTAACCTGACTGGATTGGTGGAAGTTTCTTCGACTAATGATTCATACACAATTGATTATAAAAATGTGTAAGTGCAACTTATTGTTTTCTGACTAGCAAAGTAAAAGAACTGTTGCTCTGAATTCTTATATTTCCAACAGAGTATCTCTTCAACTACTAAATTAGAACAACATTGCTGGTATATTAGTGTCATTCTAATCATCTGTTTAAAGGTTTCTGTTATTCACTGCTTCCCAGTAGAGGGGTCATTAAAATCTTGACACTTTAGTGTCTAACTAATTTATGCTTCCTTTTTCATTTAAGGCCGTGTATCTCAACCATAGCAGCAAGTGATAGGTTTGCCTTTACACAATATCATTAGAGAATAAATTGCACCATGTACTTTCCTCAGTCCTAATAGTCTGGAATCTTTGAGCTAAATTAACTTGACTGTAATTGCAGTACTGTGGCAGAAACATTACAAAACCCAGAAGTTTTACATAGGTATTTATTTTGAAGAAAAAATCTGGGTCATTTTATATGTCATTTTAAGGGAGAAAAATGGTGGTGGCAGAATATACCTTTTAATCTCATGTACTGTAGCCTAAATAACATCTGCTTCAAGACTAGAACTCCTTGGCTGTAAATTTTCATGGACAAAACTGGTTCATTGGCTCTTCTGAAAGTTAATCAAGCTTTCAACTGTTTGTAATGAGAAGATAAGATTAAACTTTGGCTAAATGTTAGATGCTAGACTTATTAGACTCAATTTCAGGAAGGAAAACACTCCTAAAACAAACTTACATTTAAAAATAATTCTGGTAAACTTGAAAAATACCAACAGTTCTTGAAAAATGGTTTTAAATTTGGTAGCAGTGCCTTTTTTTGTCAGAATGTGTGCTTTTCAGTGCCTGAAATACTGCAGAAATTTAGCCAAGGCAGAATCTTTAAGTAATTTGTACATGCTCAAAGAGTTTGTACATGCTCAAGCGAGACTTCAGTTTTACTGGCTGATATGTCAAATCATTCCCTCATGATTGAGCTCATGCTACACCAAAAATGTGAACTTCATCTGCAGTAACTGCTCTGGACCAGGATAAGCATGAACATTAAAGCATGGATCAGGGAAGCTGTCTGTCTTTTTCTCATCTTCTGTAACATCTGTGCCCACATCTGGTGAAAGGGGAGGAGGAAGAATACCTGATGCAAAAGCTGCATTGCAGAATGGAAAGATGGGGACAAGGATTCTGATGAAAGTGGGATGATGAAGAAATTAAAATGGGACTAAATTGAAGTTGAAAACATTAAAATGAGTAAGCAGATAGGGAGTGATTGCATAAAGCATTAAGGGCATGGACATAGCCAAGGATAGCTAAGAAAGTGTAGTTTACACATGGAGTTAGTGGGCCAGGGTATAACTGCTGATGAAAGAAGGCTGATGTAGGGAAGAGAATCTTGAAGAAAGGATTTCAAAGGTTTTGTAAATCCAAATAGGTGATAAAGTACTAAAGTAAAATGTGCCAGCTTATTCTATCATGTCTCATTTGAGGTATCAGAACCTGAAGAGCATTTAGAATTTTATAGCCCTCTAGGTTCAGCTTTCATTGATTTCAGCCACATCTACAGCATTCAAATACATCTGTAAAACCAACCCTATGGTGTCCATCTGGATACACAGAAAATTAGGAATGTAGAGATCCTATGTTTCATGTGTTACAACACAGGCTTTAATTACATGAATACGTATATTTATTTATACCAGAAATCATAGTTGCATAACTACAAGCAATTTCTGATAATTTCTGCTGGACTTGGTGGTTTTGGTGTTCATGTAGGAGTGTTCAAATATGCTTATTCCTTGCATCAAAACCTTTTAATAACCAGTGTGGTTAAGTTAATCTGCCTTGCAACATAGCTGCACTGTGAATATAAATTATTAAAAGCTGATTGCTCCTGAGCTTCTTGAATTAACCTCCCCTTTTTATTTGGCCACTTTATGATCTCCACTTCACCACTGTGCTTCTGCTGTATTTGTCGAAAAGGACTCTATCCTCAGTACATAGCCAAAGAAGTAAATTCTGGATCTCATGTCACAAGCTGCCTTCTGGAGCAGCTTGCCTTTCCTCCATGTCAATACCCACAGAAGGTTCTTCCTTCAAAAAAGGATTTCCTCCTGGCATGAGCAGGAATCATGGGATGAGAGAGCTCAGATCCCCAGAGAGAAGGGACTTGTTTTTCCCTCTGTCTGAGCAAAAGTCAGGCATACCTGACAGCCTCTCAGTGGCACAGCAGAGAAGATAAGAGACTTTCTCTCATCAAGCCTTGATGCCAGTGTTTCTATTTTTGAGACAGGCTTATTCCAGCTCTTGAGCTTAAATCAAAACAAAGCTGGGGTTCTGTGAAGCTAAATAGATTATATTGTCACAACCTCCTGTTCTAGCAGCATAACTCCTTGAAAAGGTTTTCATTATTTGATCTGAGATAATGGTATCAGCTTATTACTCCAGTGTAGCATGTCTCTAACTTCAATCTTTAACATTTCCAGAGGGCACTTAAACCATTTGGTTTGCAATAATTTTTTTTATCTAGACCCTTATAGATAACATTTTTATTTTTCCCTGAAAACAGTACAGAATCATAATTCCAGAAGCTAATAATCACTGAAGACTTTAACCACATTTATCCTTTAGAACATTAGTTATTTCTTTCATAGTATCTCAGATTTCTCATTGACACTTCTGGGCCACATTAAATGGATTTTTTTTTAACCTGCACCTTTTTCCCAAGCTTTCATTTATCATTTTGAAAATCCTATAATTAAAGTAAATCCTGATTCTTTGCCCATTATTTTCTCCAGTATAATCATTTGGATTTGTAAAATTGCAGTGAGCAAGTTAAATATTATAATTAGGGCAGTGGAGAAAATGACTTGGTTTGTGTCATTTCTTCTTCCCTATGCTTCCCCTAGGAAAAAGACTATGTGACTTCCACAAAACTATTCCATGGCTTGAATTATTTGCATTTTTTTGCTAGCTATTAGGCTAGAAAATTTCAAGTGATTAACTGTTTTTTATCTGAGCTTTATTTCTTTCTATGCTGAATAAGTTCAAAATGGTTCAGACTTTCTCAGTGTGTTTTTGGCAAAGTGTTAGATTATATTATTTTTAAAAAGAGAGAAAAGTTTCTATTTCAATCTCTTCTTTTGCATTTTGAGCTGTAGATGATTTGGAGTGCCTCAGGTCACTTGGTCTCTTCAGCTTGGGGAAGAGGAGACTGAGAGGGGACCTCATGGCAGTCACAACTTCCTCAAGAGGGGAAGAGGAGGGGCAGGCACTGATCTCTGCTCTGTGGGGACCAGGGACAGGACTGAGGGAGTGGCCTGAAGCTGTGCCAGGGGAGGTTTAGGTTGGATATTAGGAAAAGGTTCTTCACCCAGAGTGTGGCTGGGCACTGAACAGGCTCCCCAGGAAGTGCTCACAGCCCCAAGCCTGCCAGAGCTCAAGAAGCATTTGGACAATGCTCTTGGCACAGGGAGTGACTCCTGGGGATGGTCCTGTGCAGGGCCAGGAGCTGGACTTGATGGTCCTTGTGGGTCCCTTCCAACTCAGCTGATTCTGTGATTCTGTGATCAGAGTTTGTTTTTGTTGTGGTATTTGATTGCAGTTGTAAGAAAATCAGCCATGTTCCCTGTTTCCTCCTTTTCTGTGCAGTCCCTGAAGTTGAATGGTTTCGAAATCTTTAGAAGTTGAAGCTGAATGGTTTAGAAATCCAGACTGCAATTTTTCCCCTACATATTTTTTTCACAGAAATTGTTATGCATGATATAAGATAAGAAGGAAATAAGACATTTTATTTTGGGTGGACTTTTTTTCCCCACCTCTCTCAACCATAGTTCTAGTGACTTTTATTTTGTTTTTTCTACGCTAATGACAGGAGCAGTGATTCCTACAAGCAAGATACATCACTTATTTTTGTATTAAACCTTACTGACACAGGAAGATACCTATATTCTGTTGTCACTAGGGAAGTATCCATAACTTTGTTTCCAGCTCTTCTCAGCTCAAGTTTGAGATTTTTAAAGGCATTATGTCTGTAAATCATGTCTTGGGAAATTTGTTTTTGTCATGTGTACCTGTGATGCTCTTGCATCCTGTCTAGAGCCTTTACTGCCAGGACATTTCCCTGCAACCTTTCCTTGCAGTTTTCTTATGAGTGATAGGAATAGGTCCTGATCTCCAAATTACCTTCACACTGTTTTGTCCTATTATATATGTCTCTTCAGCATCTGTATGGTTAAAGATAGCTGTAAATAAAGAGAAACACTGTCTGACCATCCTTTAAAAATATTTCCTCTCTTTGTATCTTTGTGAAGCTGCCAAATATATCATTATACTTGCTGTTGATGTCAGAAAACTGCAACACTAACTGAGTGATATTCTCTAGTTGTATAAGACTGTAGAGGAGATGAGAATTGGGCAACAGCATCCACAATCCTGTAGCATTTGCCACAAGTAAGATGGATTGTGGGAAGTGGAGTCGGAATGGTGCTGGGATTTCACATTACACTTGGACTGTGCTGTAATGAGTGATATGGAATATATGGTAATCTGAAAGGCTCTGTCTTTATTCAAACAGTACCTATTGCATCCATATGACTTAGAGTCTTACTGTTTAAAAAGATACTTTAAATACAAATTGAGATGCTTCTTCTACTCTTCCTTCCTCATTTCTTTAGAAGAAAATTCTAAACCTTTGGAGTTCCTCGAAGAGTTCATTGGCAGCATGCTGCTCTGAGCTTAAATGTCTCCAAAACTGTGCACCTTTCTCACATAGTACAAACCGACTCAAACAGCTACCAGTTGGGCTTTATTTTTAAAACTGAGCGTGATTTCTACCAGATTTATGATAAAAATGTTCACACACAAATCTGTCTCAGATTAGTAGTGTCTTTAGCATTTCAAAACCTATATACTGTCTTTACAAAATCTTTTGAAGGAAAAACCTCATTAGTCCCCAAAATGGACAAATTGCATTTGTCTTTTATTAATATTCATTATATTTTCCAGAAGCAACATGAAAATTTTTTCTTTGTGGTATTTAAAGGGTATATGATTATCTCAGGGATGATTCACAAACATATGAAGTTTTTTTCTTTTGCCAAGAAAAGCTAATACTCCTCTGTCAGACTTTTAATCTTCTTATACTCTCTGTTTATTGTAATAAATGATGTTGCATCTTGTACACATTTTGTAAAATGATAGAATCACTGAATAGGAAAATTAGCCTCAATTCCTAGTGCTAAATGACATTCAAATGTTTATATCTGTGGGACAATTAAGGACTTCCAAAGCAAGTTGTGAGGAGCTATGACTTGGTTTTGGATGTGAAGAAATATGTCTCCACTTCTCTCTTCTCTGAAGCTGCATGTTGTGATGGGACATCCTCTCCCTGCCCCACTCCTCAGGATGCACTATGATCTGAGAAATGCTCAGTACCTGTGCTAAGCTCCTCTTGAGCTTATTAGAAACACTGTCTGTTCCCAGGAACCTATGCTGGCTAAAAACCTCCCGTTCTTTAATGGAAAGCCCTTGGAAATTTTTCTTGCCCAAGTTAAAACCCAAGTGGAACACCATTTTTGCTATCAAACTTTCAAAGAAAGTTACCATCTCAAATTGCAGCCAGGATAGAAGATTACTATGATCCAAGCCAATTGTCTTGTGACCCTATAAACAGAGGTCCTAAATGAGACCCTTTGAGCTCTCCTGGAGTGCAGCAGGCACTGACCAGCCCCCTCTCTCTCAGAGGGATATCTCACAGCATGCTGAACTTCAGCAATGGATCCCACAGCTCCCCAAGGCTCAGCTCTTCTCCCACTGAGAAGATGCAAAGGAATATTCACTGAATGTTCTTCACTGTGTTCAAGGGGAGTTTTTCACAGGTACACACCTTGTACGTTCTCCTTTAGGTCTGTGTGTGCGCAAGTGTGGAAATGCTGAAACAAATGTACCATGAATGTTGCTCTCTTAGACTCTTAAGTATGTTAGATTTGTGAGTAAGATAAGGCTGTAAGTTACTCTTGTGCATACTGTAAATTCTATGGAATATTTTGTTATACTGTTTATCGATTAAGTGCTGTTAAATTTAAGTGCTGTTAAAACCTTTAATTATGAAACACAGGTCAAGCCCAGGGCTAAGTTTAACAAGAGCTCCACTCTGAACCTTGTAACTCAACAGGAAGGTCTTCCTTAAATCTTTTCATCATTACCCTTTCCAATCCTTACCCTTTTTCCATCCTCAGCCTCCATGTAAGTAATTTTAGGCTGATTTTAATTTTAGATTGATTGATTCTAGATTGCAGTGTGATTTTGCTCTGTGTGCCTTAGCCATAGCAGTAGGGTGAACCTTGCTGACAAACTTGTCATGGTTTTACTTTAATATTAAACCTGCTTTTGCAAATGTCTTTGCCAGTGTCTCATTTGCTGGCCATTGCTGTCATTCCATCTCATTAGACAAAGAAGGATGTTGATTAGGGGCAGGAGAGTCTAACCCCTCATGTCAAATTGAATTCTTATTGTAGTGATGCCTGGAAAGTCTCTGCTTTGATGAATACCAGACAGCAAATTTGTGTTACTTTGGACTGAAGGAATGCAGAACATTGCCAAAAAAAGGCAGTGTTTTAAGAACACTCTTGCAGCATCCTTCCTTCTTATAGCAATCAGGGTAAATTTCCAATTGATTGGAGCTGTGACAGAATGACGTGAGCAAGGGATCAGCACAAACAGCTTGGATTCAGGTTTCATTATCCTGAGTTCCACACATAAGAGAGATACTAAGGATTTATTTGAGGGGGGCCTTTAGAATCTCAGTGGGAATTTCATCTGAATGAGAGCTAGGGAAAGCTTCAATAGTGGGACAGGATATAGGAATGTAAATAAAGAATGTAAATAAATCCCCAGACTGAGAAGGAAGCCTGTGCTTGTCAGACACTAAAATAGCAGTTGCTTAGAGCCAGCTGAACCTCTATTTATGACACAAAGATTAATAATGTGAGTTGCAACCAAAGGTGAAGTGATTCAAAAATCTAGTTTTCAATTTTTAGAAATATGGAACAGGTTGGATTTTATAGCAGCAGATGTAAGAGGGGAGGAGGAAGGGGCAGGGCTGTGAAGGAGCTACAAGATGCTTTTCAGATTGTATGAAAATCATTTGGCTGTGAACGAAAGAATGGCATCTAAATTCTTTTTCCCCTTGAAGATAATCAGGGGTATGTGGAATTAAAACTCATGAAAGGGCAGTTGATATGGCATGAGGCCAAAAGCAGCTGTGTGAATGCGCTAAATAAGCATCCTTTGTAGCCCATCTGTGAGGACATACGGACTCTGCAGCTTCCCAGCAGTCCTGGCAGGTCCTGTGCAGTGTGAAAGGAGGGAATGAGGCAGCAGGAAGATGAAGTGACACTGGTGAGCTGAAGGTTTTGTTACCTTAATCCTAATTTAGGGTGGTTACAACCAGTATGATGGAGTCAAATCTCTAACAAAGATGCACATTATTCAAGGGACAAAGAGTTTCTTGTGGTGCTTGGAGATCCCAGTGGAATTTGCAGTTGCTTAAACTATCACAAACCTAAATGTGGTCATGACCAGTCAGGGTTTCTTTTCCATCATGAATTTTTCCTTTAACCCCTCTCTTTCTCGCCTGTAGAAAGGTGATTCCTTATCCTACAGGAGAGCTTCTTTAGTGAATTGCTTTGGGCTTGATCCTCATGAAGTGGCAACGGCTGTGCTGGATGCTTGAGCATTGCCAAAATTTGATCATGTTTTTGGAAACACGTTCTCTACCATCATCATGACAGATGTGCTCCTTGGTAGACTAAACACAGAGAAACCTTTACAAATGTGTTTTAAAGGTTTTAACTCCTCAATCACAATCTTTAGTTTTTTGTACTCACGTTCACACAGACCCACCCATTTTCTGGGGGAAAGGATCCTTTCAACAGACATTTAAAACTTCTCACTTTGAGTCTTATTCTAAGAGAAACTAATCAAGTAGCCAAGTAGTGCTGGCTCACTCTGGGTAAGGACACCTTGGCAATGGCATTTCAAAACTGGATTTCCAACTCAAATGGAAATTGCTCATGCAGAATTCACCATTAAAAAGAAATCTGAGCGCAAGCCAAAACCAGAAGAACCAAACTAAGTCGTCAGGTTTGAAGCTGCAGATGATAGTCACTTTTCCTAAGTCTGTCTTTGTGATGGCTCTTACTAAATTTAAAGAAACCTTATTTTTAATGTCTGAATTGTTGGTTTTTAAGTAAAAGTTTATATGAGAAATCTATGTTCTATGTCCCAGAATGGAATTTGAGAAATTCAGGGACCTGACATCTTCTAGCACCTTATGGGAATACATCACTGCATGTCAAATTTGTTTCTCAAAAACAGAGTATAGTTTCTGGTTTTGTTTTGTTTTGTTTTGTTTTTCAGGGTATTTTTGGAATGTGTTTTTTGTTTTTTAGTGGGGGGGTTTGTGTTTTCATTTTTTTCAGAATGCACTAGGAGTCTGATTGAATAGTAAGTTATCTTCTTCACAGTGCTCAGGGCTGAAAACTCTGAGGTGGACACCATGTACAGAAAGTTCATGTCAGTGGTCAGCACAAATTATGGATTGCATCTGGGTTTGTGAAAAGGTGACAGGAAGCCAAAGAAATTGCCAGATATGCAGCATGAAAAAGGTTCTTCAGCAACTTTAGGTTCCCCCTACAGGATAAAATCTGTAGACTGCTGTCAAACCTGACTGGTCACAAATTCCCTGCCTACTCATTTGAACAGTTTTTCCTATCTTTCCTCTTTCTAACAGATGCTTCAGATGTGGATAAGAGTGAGGGGAAGATGAACTCTGAAGGTCATCCAATTCAGAGCAGGCTGTTCCCAGGACAGGTTCTAGGCTCCATTCCAGTAAAGCTAGAGCTCCAAAATGGCACAGCCTCAGGTTTCCAGTGCTCAAAGCTGGGGCCAGATGTGACACACTAAGCATCCCTTGACTTCCTGCTGCAACATTCATGGCTGCATCTCTCAAAGGCTTTTTTTTTACTAATTTCTTTCTTTTCTGAAAACAATATCTATATCCTTAAAACCCAGGGTTTTCCTTTTTTTTTTTCTTTTCTTTTTTGTTTTTTTTAAAGAGATCTAAAAATATGTTTACCTGTCAGATAATCTGAAAGTAACCCATGCAGGCAATACTTATCATCTAAATTGAAGAAAAACATGACAGGAAGCTTTTGCTGTGCAGGGGATGTGAGGATGAGTCTGTGTTTTCCAGTTGATTGGTTATTTGATTAATTTCCATTTTACATACTATATCATTGTGATTTCCTGGGGCCTTTTTCCCACTCTGATAATTTTACTGCTTTTTCAAGCAACCAAAAATTTAATATTTTTTCTAATATGTTAAGCATGAACATGCTGTTCTTGCCACTCTTGATCACTGCATTCTATGCTGCTGTGAAGCAATCAATTCAAATCATTACAAAGAAATCAACTTGGAAGAACTTGTGAGCTTTAAAAAAAAAAAAAAAAGATAAATTTAAGTGAATAAGTGCTATACATAGTCTCTTGTCCCAAGGGGCATTCAAAGAGAGAGTGAGTGCATAAATTCTACTTAGAAGAAGGTTACTCAGAATCAGATAACATGCAGATTAGAGATTTAAACTGAAAACTTTACCAAGGCTGCTGCTGTGTAGTTCTGCCAATAAAAGCCCTAATTGGTCCTTGGGAAATTCTACCTTAGTTGTGAGTAGAAATAGCATGGAGAATAGGTGCACAGAAGGGAGAACACAGATTTTTTTCATTTTCTCAACCTTTTCCCCCATTTATTTCCTAAGTCTTTGTATTATTTATTCCTCACAATAGATTTTTTACACACAAGCAAAAATTTTGGGGATGGGGCAAATTCTTCCCTTAGTTTTTTCTTTGCCCCAGTTTTGCTGAAAGGTTTTGAAGGTTGGTTTTTTTTGGGGGGGGGGGGGGTTTTTTTTGTTTTGTTTTTTTTTGTATGTTTGAAGTTGGTTTGTTTATTTTGGTTGGTTGGGTTTTTTGGGGGGGGGTTTACTTGTTTGCTTTGGGGTTTTTGTCTGGTTTTGTTTGGGGGAGGTTTGTAAATAAGAAATCAGGTTTCTCTTTTATGGTAACTCAGAAAGCTTTCTAGGTTAATTATGTAGGCATCAGCAAGACGTTCTTTGAGGGACTTATTCAGAAAAAGAGCTTCATCTACAAGCCCAAAAAGGGTTGAATCCAGCCCACTTTTCTATCTTTCTTGACCAGAAGACAGAGATTGACCTCAGTACAGTAAAGTATACATTTCTGAGTTTTCACAGACATAGAGCTGGTTGTATTGTAGCTTTCATCATTCAGAGGTACCAACTTGTAAATGCACTGTTGGAGAAATAGAGAAATTCCATATAAATTACATGAATACAAGAGGAAGAGCAGGAAGATTCCCCAGTGGCTATCCACAGCTGTGTCCTCACAGATGTTGACTGTGTGGGAGTGGGAGTGACAGCCAGCACCCATCCTCCTTCATTAACACAGGTCTTTCTGGAGTATGTCCCCTCCATGGAAAATTTAAATCTTTTGAGGCTTTAATAGTGCTCACCTTAGGAAGTGGCTTTCAGCTCTAAGGATCCAGTGGCCAGAGGAAAAGGCAGGCCAGATATATGGGCTTTTCTTTCCCTGCTCTCCACGGATGGCAGGAAACACTTTTTCCTCAGCTCACTTCAAGTTTTGCTTCAAGTTTTTCTCCTTGAAACCATGAGGAAAAAAAAATCTACAGGTTTTTTTTTTTCCCCTCAATGGAATTTAAAGTATCCAAGTTTTTCAAAAAGAAAAGACCAAAGCTCTGAGACAACCAGGACGCAGATCAATGAAGAAAGTTTGTCAGATCCAATAGTTCTTAATGATATCCTAATAATGAGGAAAAAAAGTGAGATTGCAGCTAGTTCACTGGTATAAAAATGTAGGAGAGAAAAGAGGCAGAAAACGTACCTAACAGCAATGAAGAAGCAACATTCTGGCCTTCTTTTTCGCCCTGAAGAGACTAAGAACACTTCCTTGAGACACAGAGAGATAACAAAAATTTTTAGAAATCATTTTACACAGCAGCTTAAACCATATTCATACTGATTCCACAAACCAGAAAAATTAGCCAGAGATAACACTTTCCCCCATTTTAACTCCAAATTTAGAGATTATGACGTTTAAATATTTTTTATGATCGGAAATGGGTCATTTAAAGCCCAAAATATGCATTTTGGATTTTTGCAAAGGCTCAGTTTGGTTTATTTTGGTTTTATTTTTTTTTGTGTTTTTTT
>VWZP01006719.1:1106909-1136699 GCA_013396995.1 Dicaeum eximium
TTTTTTTTTTTGGGGGGGGGGGGGGGTTGTTTTTGTTTTTGTTTTTGTTTTTTAATGTCCTGTGGGAGATTCAGTCTGTCAGTGTGGCTAGATTTGGCGCATCATCTTAATGATGCATCAAGGGACCTGTAAGGTGCATTGTACCAAAGATTTACATTCTCCATGCCTGCTGTGAATTCTCTGCTGTCTGCCCTTTGGGCATAAGATAAACAGCATTTGCTTCAGACAGTTCTTTGTATGAAGATGCTCATGTGTTTCCCATACAGCAACTGAAATGTTTCACAATCTTTCTCTCTCTCTGTCTCTCTTTTGTTTTAATTGAAAACTGATCTTTATATGTTAAGCTACTCCCTTCTACAGACCTTAAAATCTTCATGGAGGAAAGGAGAGAAAAATGTATGAGCCTAGAGTATGCATGGAATGTTTAATTACCAATTTCTTTGTAGAATTGTCTGCAGATCTGCATTCTGGCACTAAGTTAAAGGAATGCCTTTACAGCTAGTGTGCCTTCTAATTAAATTACTTATTGAGTGGCATTTCAAATATGACAAAGGTTTGCCATATGGCTCCTTTAAATTCTTTAAATTTTGGGTGTCTGAGTCCCATAGACTCTAACATACAATCAAAGTGACGACCTGCTCTATCCTTAATGGCTATATGACAGAAAAATAATTGCCTAGAATTATTTTTACTAGACTCATAGAAATAAGAGATGCACAAGTGCATAATATGTCCAGGTTTAATAAGAGCAGCCAGTGCTACAGTAAATATATTGAAAAGCCAGGAAAGAGCATGGCTGCATTAAGACAGGTCACTCATGTAGGAGGGAGATACCAGAGAGCAGACTTGCTGGAAGTGTTGCAAAACAGTTTAAAGCAATGTAAATACTTTAGGAAGCCTAAATCAATGGAGGAAAAGCAAAAATATAGGAAAAAAGTGGCAGGTTTTTGGTTTGTTTTTTTTTGGTGGGCTTTTTAGCGAGTTCTTGAAACCTTCTGATTTCAGAGAGATGTGTGAGATTTTGCATGATCAAGGGGTTTTACTGACATGTGAATAAAATTATTAACTAATTCAGTTTAGTATCATTTTTTAAGTTAGGAAGTTTAAAGGCATATATGGCCTAGATAGCACAGTACTCTCCTCTGGAACAAAATCCCCTTCTGTTGCTCCATTAAAACTAAAAGGATGTTTAGGTTCCAAGGCTTTGCTCAAACAGAGGCTCTGACAGGTGAGGACTTTCAACCATCCCTTTCATTGTGACTTTGTGCAACAGTGTGCAGTTTTTTCCCTCTCTTTCAGCAGGGCAAGTTGTGGGGAGGAGTTTGATGGGACCTGGGAGCTTGTGCTTTTTGTTTGCTCCTGAAGGTCGGTCTGGAGCTGGCTGCGGAGGAAGCCCGGGAGCAGAGCCGGGAGCGAAGCCAAGGGCAGGAGGCTCAGCTGAGCTGTGCTGGGGTCAGCTCGTTCTGCCCTGCTCACTCTCAGGCCAGAGGTGTATAATGCCTGCTGACACCTGGGGGGGCTTGCAGCTGCTCCCAGAGCTGAGCAGGGAACTCTGCTGTACGCTGACACGGTTTCCAGGGCACCTCATCCCCCCGTGCCAGCACAAAGCGCTGTCACCAGCCGCCGCCTGACAAATGGACACATCTGCTCCTGTGTGCACAAAGGGCAGGATCAGGTCAAACAGTGGACACCATCTATTTTTAACTCTCTCCTGACATGACACTCAGACTGTGCTTCTGCTTCTGAGGCCACAAGCTGCTCCTCCTAAAAAGTTTCTTGTCTTGTTTTGTCTCTAATTCAAAAGAATAGTAGCTCTTCACAATAATAGTTAATATATTTGGATGCCTATGGTAAAATTTTTGAAAAAACCTTTAAACAAAGTGCTTTAAACAAAAAATTATTCCTTCTTTCCCAACTTGCCTGAAATGACTAACAGCATTGAAGACTTCTAGCCTTGGTGACCGGCTTGACATTGATGGCTCTAACATAAATGACCTTTTGTGAGAAGATCTTCAGCATTCCTGTGAAACCATTCTGACATTCAGTTCCAAAGCCTCAAAATAAAACCACTCACATGCACATGGGTGGTGTTCTTAGCCTTTCATTGAAGCTGTCTTCTCCTTGGCATTGTTGCAGCGTACAAGCTGATATATCAGAAAATTGGTTGTTTGCTGTGGCCTGCTCTTTGTAAGGAGAGATTTAGGCTTTTGCACTGGTGGCTTGTGTGGATGCTAATTTGTCAAAGTGGCTCAGGAGTCCTTTACTTCCACAGCAAATTGAGCTCAGATACCTGTTTGTTACAGCAGAACTCTGTCCTTCACTTACAGGTGCAATCTTTCCCTTGTGTTTTGCCACCACAGAATATCTCTATTAGCCACCTAAAGTTTTTAACTATTATGAATCTATAGCCTCTGATGGTCTGGAAAGATAACTGAAAATGAATGCAAGCAATTACATTACTGCCCTTTCATAAATATGGCCTCAACCTTTTGCCAAGACAAATTTAAAAAAAAACAAACAGGGATTAGTAGGAGTTCTGGACTCATGCCACTGCTAATCTGACTCAGAAAAGACAGGTTTTCAATAAAGCACAATATGTCCTTGATTTTCACTCAAAGATCAAGAGATCATTTAAGAAGAATTCTGTTTGATCCCCTTTACATCTGGTTGTTTTGTTTTGGTTTGTTTGTTGTTGTTTTGTTGGTTTTTTTTTTAGCAGCTCACAGTCTGTTAGTTTCCAGACCAAAAGGAGACCACTATGATGATATAAATCAGACAGTGAGCTTACTGCAGATCAATTGAACATTGAAATTTTTTTAACATAAGCTACAAAATGTGTGGTCAGCTTCAATATCTTGGTTTGGAGTTAACAGTGGGTTTTAGTCTATAAGCAAGGGTAGCAGATCAGTAACTGGTGGGTACTGGTATTGATCTAAAGAAACTACAGTGAGAACAGTGAATGTCAGAAGAATGCTAACATTTTCACCAATGGTATAAAGGCTAAACAACAGTAAGGAAGATCTTAATAATTTCATTCTTCCAGTGGACTGACAATGGATTTGTTATACCTTCTGCAAAATACATTTGTGTGTTTTTCCTTTGATTTGCTGCTATCTTTTAATTTTTCTACTCCACTCTGGTAAGACCTTACCTGTAGTACTGCACCCATCTCTGGAGTCCTCAGCACAGGAAAGACATGGAACTGTTGGAGCAGGTTCATAGGAGGGCCACAAATATGATCAGAAGGGTAAAGCACCTCTCCTATGAAGAAAGGCTGAGAGAGTTTTCTTTGTCCAGCCTAGAAATGACTCTAGGGAGAGCTTACTGTGGCCTTTTGATACTTAAAGAGGTCTTGTAATAAAGAGAGGAACAAACTTTAGTAAGGCTTATAGTGACAGGACATGGGGTAATAGTTTTAAACTGAAAGATAGTAGATTTAGACTAGATACAATTTTTTTTTTTTTTTAAAATGAGTATAGTGAGATACGAGCATGGGAGATACTTGCACCAGAGAGGTGGTGGGTGCCCCACTCCTGGAAACATTGGAGGTCAGGTTGGATGGGGCTCTGAGCAACCTGATTCAGTTGAAGATAGAATCACAGGATTGTTAAGGTTGGAAAAGACCTTTAAGATAAATGAAATCCAGCTGCCAACCCAGCACTACCACCATGTTCACTGGATGGTCTCTGGAGACCCAACTCAGACGACTCGGTGATTCTAAGATTTTGGTAGATGTGCAGATATATACTAGCAAGGCATCTGATTCAAGTTTGAAAACCAAACATTTCATCCATCACACATAATATAAACTTTTGGGTCTCTCAGAACAACTCCTGCAATTGCCTTTTCTGGATTCCTGTGTTTCAGCCTGGCTGTGTAGGAAAGCACTGACAAGGAGCAGCCCACAGAGGGTGAGGCTACCTGGTGTTTTCCCCACGTCAGTTCTTACTGTGGTGTGGAACAAACAGCTTTTCACACTAGCCCAGGTGTTGTATTTTCTTGAGCCATACAAATCCTAAGCTAGAATTCTTGTGCTATTACTCTGTTGTACTCACATGCTAACATGAATTTAAATGAGGTGAGTCTAACTCAGTCACAATGTAATGAGAGGAAAATTATTTTAACAAAGTTATGCCTTCTTCATAGTTACCCTGTAGAGTACAAAAATTGCAAAGTACCCCATGCTTGAATTTAATAAATTCTAGTAAGCATAGACCTTTTCTGAAAGCCCAAACTCACTAATTGTATTATTCATAAGTCAGCTCCCATAAGTATAAAACAACACATATCACATCAAGTAAAGTGAATCCCACATAGAGAAGGGAATTTAAAAAAAACTAAGTTGCACCTAACTGTGTGTGAACTGTGAAATGTATTTTTAGATTAATTTTTTATTTCCCCTTGTCATTTCTGATCTCGAGTGCATTTGTAATCATCTTGTACCCATCACTTCTGTTCCTCACAACAGGTTAGAGATGCAGACATCAACCTTGTAAAATTTATTTCCAATCTATCTTCTCTTCTGCTTCCCATGCATATTAGTAAAAACCTTTAATTAGGACAATAACATTTCATTAGGAGAAAGCTGTCCAAAGTTTTCCTTGTCATTCTTCTCTGGTAAAGGCATTTTTGACAGCTTCTGATCTCCCCATCCTTCCATTTTTGCACACTGTGGGAAGTTAATTGTATCATCTCATCTACTTTTGTGCATGGTCTAGTAGTACAGCTAAAGACATCTCCCAGGTAGCTGCTGCCAAGAGGTGTGATCCTGCTCTCACCACCTCTTTCTGATGTGATCATCAAAACCGTACTTCCTGATGGCATAGGCATCTGACCCTCTGTGAAGGAGCATGTTAAGAAGGCTACATCAGAAAAAGATAAACACTTTTTTCCTCTTCTTTCTTTTTTATTGTTTAGGGTTGGTTCAGGTCTGGAACTTCAGGAGACTGACGAGACTGTCCCTGTGCACAGCAGCCAGACACGAAGTTGGCTTTGCTAAGTTGTAAGCTGCACATTCAAGTGCCTGAATTAGCTTGTACTACTCTCAACACTAAAGTGGAATTAAAAGAAAAAAAAAGTGCTTTCAACTCCCATTAAGCACCTTTAAATATTCAAATGTTTAAATATTTAGATGACCTGAACTGCTTCTAAGAGGTTCTAATTGAGGAACAGTAGTCTTTTAATTCATGTACCCATTCCTAGTGGCCTGAACATCTTCTCTAAGCCCATAGTAACATTTTGGTTTAGAGCACTTGTGTGGTTTTAAAGCCCATTTCCTAGCAGTTCCCACTTCCAATTGTTGGTTCAGTTCAGCATGCCTTTACATCCTATGTTAATGATAATTTTTCCTTTAAATAATTCAGGTTTGATGTCTGAGACAGATCTGCTGTAAAGGAGTCCATTAATTGCTTGAATGCTATATCAGAGGTAAGTTTGGCCAGGAGATGTAAAATCCATTAGGAGATGTTAAAATGAAGAAAAAGTGCTCACACTGGAATAAATTAAACTAAGAGACACACAGAATAAAAGGTAGAGAAAAGAATAGCACAAGTCTTTCTATATCCTTTGTATTCATCTTCAAACGACACTATTCCACTTTTAAATTTCAGTTATTACTGTGGTAATGGTATTCAGATTGTCAGTGTAGTATGACAATTACAGTAAAGAAAATACCTCTAAATCTTCAGAAAAGAAATTATTCAGTCTAACATGTACAATAGCTCCTGCCAGAATAAGGGGAAATCATTGCTTTTATTCAAGTGACCTACTAAGTGCCATCTACCCCATCAGCCAATAAAATATTATCTCTTTAGAACGCTGCCAGAAACTTGCTGTTATTATCACTAGACCAGCTACTTTGATTTTAAATCTTTTTTTTTTTTGGTGGAAGAGCTAGCATTTTAGGGAATGCAGGGAAGTTTACAGTGAACATTTCAGATGAAATGCCTCACTCAGAGGCAGATTTACTGGGGAAGGGTGGAAAGGATACAAACACTACAGCTAGTTTCTGACTTCTGCTCCTCTGCATTAGAGCTTGGAGCTCATGAGCTCCCACTGCCTACTCTGAATTTTCTTTGAGCTCCCCGTATTTGATGCACAGCATGAGGAAGACTGAGAGGGCCTGTAGCACTGTGCAGAATCCTAAACATCTCCCACGTTTCTGCCCCACAGTGCTGCCCAGCCCCAACAGGTAATGACCCAGTGACATGCCCCTGTTTCATAAGAAGGCTTTATTTAACTGAAGTCCACAATTTGCCTCGTATAGTGCAGACACAATTTCAGGCAAGCAATGCTCTGCTTGAGGTACTCCTCCTAATTACAGCAAAAGATCATACATTCTTGTTCCCCCTGCAGCTTGGGATGTAATTCATCATATCCTTTTTGTGCCTCCACAAAAACTGAGTAATGAATGGAAATGTTGAGTATTGGGTGAGGTTTTTTTCATCTCTGACTTGTTACAGGATCTTTGTAGGAAAATCTGTTTCTATTGTTAAAGTATTCATCATTAGGGCTTCCTTGGGCTTTCATTCTCACCCTGACCATTGAATATCCGAGCTGACTTCCTGGCTGACATTGGATAGATTTTGTAGAAAGAAGTGAGGGCAGAATGAAGCTAGGGCAGAATGGAGCATTCAGTATATATCTCTGCATATTCTTCATGTAGGAAACCAGCTTCCTGAACAATTTCCTGGATTTCTGAGGGATTTGTCAAAAGTCCCTCAGACTTTTCAAAAAGACTGAAGTAGTTCTAGTATGAAGGAAAAAAATACTTAGAAAAGCAGTCACCTTTAGAATATGTCTCTGCTCGGATTGTTAATTTTAATATACTCTGGGGATTGATGTGGTAAAATAGTCTGTTAGTGTGATGAAATTCAGGATGGCTGGAGTATTTAGTGTTTCCTAGTGTTTCAGAGTCATTTATTTTAATGCAGCCCAGAATCAAAAGCTTGTTCCAGCCTCAGGTCGTGGTGGTCTGTGTTTCTGTCATTCCTGACAGACCTGTCCCTCTTACTCTTGATGACTCATGGTTGTGGAGATGTCAGAATTTTCCCTGACAATATATTACATGCCTGCACTATACTTAGTGCTAAAAAGTTCTCCTAATAACATACTGGAATATTCCTTGCAGCAATACATGCCCAATGCTTCTTGTTCTTCCCACCATGGACATCTGACATTCTCTAGACATGTCTCTGTGGGCGTTTGAATAGAAGTCAGGATTTCAGACAGGGTTTGGATGGAGGGATTGCATCACATGTCTGGTGAGCTATTCCTGTTAACAGAGCCTAATGCAGCATGCTCTTTTCATTGAAATAGCATGGAATTGTTGACTCATGTTTGGTTGAAGGCCCACAGCATCCGTTTGATATGTTTTTTTCCAGAACTTCTTCACAACCAATTGTTTCGTGGTCTTTATTTGTGCTGTTGATTATGTCAGCCTAAATGTTGCTGAAAATCACCCAAAAAATTACCTACCCTGATTAAGATTCCCCAGCACACACTGCTGCAGTTTGTCAGATCAGCAATGCAAATTAAGTGCATTTCTCCTTGATTCTGCACTCCAGTCCCTGGCTTCACATTTATTGTATGGACAAGTGATGTCTAGATCCTGACACTCAAAACTTTGGGAAGATGAGATGTGTTTTGCCACTTGTTGAAAGTAAATTTGCAAACTCAAGTCAGTTGTATCCACGGAAACATCACTTAAACCTGTGAGTCTGCAGTCTCTCCTCTGGCCCTCTGATTAGAATCTGGGTGTTCTGTAGACCAAATCTTTCCAGTCCAAAAAAAGAAACCATCAGGAGCAGTCATTGTGTCCAGAACATTCTGTGAACATGAAGAACACTTGTAGAGCTCCTTAATAGATTCCATCAGAGTTTAAAACACATCCCCATTAAACAATGTTTTGTTAACTCACCTGGTTTAGAACTCCCAAGTGGTCTGACTTTCATATCCTTTATTGAGCTCAACTGTTACAAGAATTGGGCTCGGAATCAGAGTTGTTTGGACAATTTAAGGAAGTATTTAGCCAGCAGTTAGGACACCTTGTGACAGTGCTTGCAGAGCAACACTGGAATGAGAGTTCATTTTTATGAACCAATATAAGTGTTGCTCTTAGTTTCTATCCTACTAATTAACAAGCCATTCATTATGATCTCATGAACAGAGGTGTGAGAGAATACCTGACTGGTTGGTCTGAATTTTATTCCCAGTCAGACACTTATTGGCAGCCTTATTCAAGACATTTTGTCTCTGCTACCCAGTTTTGCAGTCAGGCAATGGTTACTGGCTTCCTGTTCAGAAACAACACTTTGATGGCACCTAGGCTGGGGAATTGTTGTAAGTCTTCATTGCTGTGGTTTTCAGTGAACCAAAAAAAAGATTTTTTTTTGTTCCCAAAGAGAGGACAGTTACTTTCAAATTTAACTTTCCAATGCAATATTTCAAATAAGCTTTCTGTCCACAAAATATTCTGCAACATTAATTGTTTTACCAAATATTCCCATCACTGAATATATTTAGAAAAGTAAATTCAGAAGGATTTGGAATGCTGCCAAAAGTAATTCACTTTAAAATGTGAATGAAAATGTATATATTATGTGTTGCTTATTCAGGTATGAAATTTGCCACAGAATTTCAAAAGTGTTTGTACTTGCAAGTAAAAATTTCTGGAAAAGAATTTATCTGCAAACTATTTTCATGATGCCCTTATGCCTTTTCCTCCTTAAGAAGCAAATTTTTTTTAATATGTCTGACAAATCTGAATAGAATTCGGGGGGTAAAGAAAAGACAATTCTCAGCCAGATATTAATCCTTCTGCTAAATACCAGATTATGTCAGATAGTAGCAGTATGAGAAACTGTCATAGAAAGGTTCAAAAAAATCCTCAATACAAGAAAATACTTAGGCTCAAGATTAATTCCAGCTGTACTGAAGACCCTTGATTTTTCTTTCTACTGCCATGAAGCCCTGTGGGGGATATTTTAGATTTCAGATTTGCATTTTCATTGCTAAATGTCCTTTCAGCAGGAGCATTTCTAACATTTTTTTCTAAGTACAATGTTTAAACAGCCTTTCTTGCTATAAAAAGGAGAATGAATTTAAATTTTAATAAGAAAAACCCACAGTGTGCACCAGCATAAAATTAAAGCTCCCCTGTGCTGCATTTTGTCCTCTGGGTTTTTTCAAGGGACTGGTATCACTCTAATATTAATTACCTTTAGTATTTTTTATGAATGCTATGATTGGGATTTACAGATACAACCTTTTTAATAGACCAACAGTTTGATATAAGTCGATAATTTTGTTTCGTGTAAAGCTTATGTGAGGAAATGCATTGTGAAACAACTACAGGCAGGTGTTTCTGTATATTCAACTACAAAACCCAGCACACCATATTATTTTATTACAACATTTGTCTAAATTTGCTACAATTATACTTAACTGAGTAAAGATGCTGTTGGGTGTTGGCACAGCATTGTTGTCTTATCCTTAATTATTGCACAAAACCCAAAAATGACAATTACATTGAAATATGCAGCCATAATAAAAGTATGACTTAATTTTTATCATCAGTGAAAAAAATTGAGCAATTACCATTCCCATTAGCAGCAAATACAACTTTTTGAGGCTTAATTCTGAAATGTAATGAAGAGGAAAAAAGACTTCTTGAGTTTATTATTATTATTATTATTGCTATTATTTGTAGATCTGTGTGCACAGCTGTGTTACCCTGTGAAACACAGAGAAAAAAAAATTGCTTAGAAAAGAAATTACAAGATGTGGCAGAAGAGGGAAGATGAGAAGATATTTCTGCACTTGTATAACTCTTTACAAAAGTTAACCAAGAATTTAATATGCAGCACTGGTTAAAAGGGAATATCTAAATCTTGATTTCTAATAGATGTAGGGATAATTTCAGAGGTAATTTTACTAGAGAGTTCAGGCTTTAGTCTGTCTTTTTTTCTCTGTCACAGAAAAGAATCCCACCCTTCATAGAATACATGAATAAGATCTGAATAAACTTAACCAATGTGTTGCTCCTTAGTGATTTCTAGCAAAAGTTTCAGTTCTGTTTCTTATTGAATTCACATGAATTTTGAAAATCCTACAAAAGAAGTGCCTGTATATTTAGGTGTCCAACTACTTCCTGGCTGGCAGGAATACAAAGCTGTACTATTTTATGCCTTTTTATTTTCCCTTTTTATTTTTTCTTTGTGTGCTGGGATGCTAAATTGAGCTTAATTGCCCATGGAGGAGGACTTGCATTCATTGCAAATAATCAGAAACATAGAAATGTTTACACTGAAAAGGATAAGATCATTGAGTCCAACCATATTGAGTACCAATGAAAATTCTGATTGAAAAATTATGAAAACATGGATTTGGTTTCTAACTTCATTCTTTGCATGTGTCCTTGTGGAGACTGACTCCCACAAAAACAGTCACATTCCCCTTTAGACTCCATTAATGCTGCCTAAAATGAAGGAGGTAAAAAAAAATATTTTCTCATTTATGTCTGTGGTCATTCACACAATTTTCTTCACTCAGAATGTTCTGGTTGGAGATCTGTGGAGTTAAGTTATTAAAAGAAGTGTAGTTTGCATTGGTGCAGGACTGAGTTTTGACTATATTTATGAGGCCAAATGTGGCAACTGTAAATCAGTTGGCCTGATGTCTAAGTGAAAGAAATTGTACTTTCACTTGTTCCTGTCTGATATTGACAGGAATATATTGTTTAAATGTCCTAAAAGTTGGATTTTATGCAGTAATTGTGGGTTTTACAACAGCTAGTCACAATAGTCTTATATGCTTCTGTAGGAGAAAGTGTTTTGTATTTATTTCAATTTTTAATTCATCATTGTGTTTGTTCTCGGTTGCTTGTCATTCAAACTCTGAAAACTTCTGATTTTGGTAGTATGTGGTTAAGGAAATTTTGATGTCAGAATCAGTTGGCAATAGCAGTAGATTTTTATTAAAAATAATTTTTAGTGTACATTTTTAATTTTTAATCTATTTCTCAACGTTTTCAATTGCCCTAATTAATTAATAAATCTTATCATAGAGAGACAGAGAGCTCTGAGCTAAAACTAATCTTACTTCTTGACTGACCTGCTAGCAAAATATGTTGTGCCAGTCTGTCTAGGAAACCAGTGATGAAATCACTTGTCTAATTCCACCTCTCCTCTTGTTCAAAGGCTATCCAGCACTCTGATAGAACCGAGATCAAGTCTCAGCTGCATGAAGGGTTGACATTGTTCCCTTTCTACAGTGCTTTCATGTCAGCTGAACAGGTAAGAAGGCAATAAGCTATAAATTCTCATTAAAAGACTTTGATTGTCTCTTTGTTAGGACTCTATGATTTTCTGAGACCCCAAGAGGAGCAGGTGTCCAGCTGTCCTCAGAAGCTGCAGTGACTAGGACAGCCAGCTCCCTTAGGAAGCCCTTGCCTCAGTATTTGAAATGACTGCTATACACATGTGATCTACAAAGCATGTGCTCACTTCAAATATCTTCTGCAAGCTTCTAAAGAACTCATACAGCCTTTAAACATATTCCTGAGGCTTGTTTGAATTTAAGGAATGTAAATCAATATAACCTCAAGTTGTCTCTATTTGCACAATGACCTAAGAGATTTCTTTCGGCAGAGAGAAAGCAATGACTTGAATTTCAAGAGACAATGAGCACATTTAATAGCACTTGGCATTTGCATACTATTTCTATGTCTGCAGTGTGTTGGCAGCTTTTACTGTGCTGGAAAGGTCACTGGACTGGAACAAGTGGGTGATAAGAACAGAAGAGCTGACTGTGAGCATCCCACGGGTTTGACAGCAGCGGATTTGGGTGCCCTGGAAAAGGCCGATATTGACTGAAGCTCCCAGGATGTGACTTTTACATGAAAGAGCCCAGTGGTGCCTGGGAAGCTGTTTCCATCTGTAATGAAAGAGAAAGAGTAAATTCTATTTTCTACAGCAGTGAAAAAGGTGGTGAAGCCAAAAGGACTGAATATGTTGTAATACAGGGTGGGAAAGAGAAGGCCTGATGTAACTACTCTCATTAGAGCTACAAATGAAATTAAGTTAATGAGCAGTTTGTTTTTCACTTCATCCAATAACTGTACAGAAAATCTGCCTATGCTATGCAATTGCTTACTGTGGCTGCCTGACAGAGATCTGCCACATTTCAATTACATTTCAATTTGTTGCAGAAACAATATTTTCCTGTGAAACTTCCAGCACTGTACATGAAATTGCCTTCCCAGCAAGGCAGTGCTGTGGATCCATGACTATTCCTGTTTGTGATCAGTAAGGTAACCATTCAGACTTGCCAGCTCAGGCTGGCATTTTTTAGGCATCTAATATTTAGTCTGAAGAGAGTATAGCCTGGGTTCATATTGATGGAGTTCTTCTGGTTATTCTGCATCTAAATAAAATGCTTGGTCTCATACTCCTTGTTTTAGTTCTCATTCATTTCATTTAATATGTGTGTTCTCATGAGCTCTTTCTTATCATTTACACGTGTAGTAATGTGCACAGATTCTGTGTTTCTTCTTCAACATGGCAGCATGTCCTTATTTATCTAAGAATTAATGTTACAGGGAACAAGGAAGACAGCTTTACTTGGCAAACATGTGGGATCCTTTCAGATGAAATATTCACATCAAAGCATATAGAGATTTGTTTCCATTTGTTTAGACAGGAAAAGTCTCACTGGATTTAAAATGCTTGTAAATTATCTGAGCTTAAGTTAGGAGCTTGCCAGTGCTGTCTGATTTGGGGCTAGTTTCTAAATGCTGTTTATTCCCAGTCGAGAACTGCAGGTACTTAAAAATTCTTGTTTAGAAGAAATAATGCATTGACTTATATATATATATAATTAGTATAAAGGCTTGTGTTTAGTTTGGTTTGTGGTTCAAGTGATAGCATGCATCCGCTCTGGTTTTATCCAAACATACTTGCTGGTCTCTAATAAAGGTGGTAATTTGTGTGCTCCTGAGAGCACTTGCAAAGAAAGTACATGATTACAGCATTCTGTGGAATGCTCAGACCTATCAAGCCTCTCTTATCTCGAGGAGATTACTCACTGTAGTCTGATATCATGCTTAATGGGGTGCTTTTGATTAGTAATAGGGGCAAACAATCATGTAGAGGGGAGATAGATCTGCACTGCACTTCCACCTGGGAGTAAGAGAGGTAGGGCCTAAAGAAAGGAGGATTCATTTGGCAGAAATGTTCATGTAACAAAGTCACAGGGCAAACAACAGCACTGATATTTTTTACTGACATCTTAGTGTCAAAAGAGTAGTGCATAATTGAATTCTAGCCTCAGATATTAATGTGCCTCTCAAATGCTTGCGTGTATTACTGGCTGTAATTACAGGGGCTCTTAGGCACTTGCTCATACCTTCCCTTCATATTTATTTGCAATGGGAGGATTTGTAGTCATAAACTGCCATTTCTGAAAATCCAGCAGCTGTCCCTGGACAATGTGGAAAAAGTATTTCAGATGTGCAGCTTAGTTGTTTCAGACTGTGATTTGCAAATTGTAACATTAAAAATGTAGATGAAAGAAGTAATGCTCTTGTGGTATTGTCTATTGTAGTGTCATAGATCACCAGTTCAGGCAGAAAAGGGGAGTTCTTGTCCTGGGTCCAGTAAAACCAGAAAGTCAAATTTATAGCGTTTTGGTAAAGGGGCCTTTATTCTGCCTTGCCCCTTGTCCCCAGACAATTCTTTTGTTGGTGAACTCAGCTTTATCCATTTCAGTGGTTATTTTCTAGTTTATAAGATGCCTGTTGCATAGTGTACTAAAAAGAAGGCAAAAGAGGTTAATGAAATTTACTCCCTACTACTCTTGAATTGGCATTCACAATATAAACCATTTTTCATTGAAAACAAGGGACATATTCTTTGGAAAATCCTCAAGATTTTGCAAAAAAGCACTGGGAAGAGCAACTGTGAGAGGAAGGCTTACCTTGCAAGGATGGATTGTAATTTGGAGGAACAGAAAACAGACTCCTAATACTCAGGTTTAGGAACTCAAGACATCATTACACTATATTGCATTGATTTGCCTTATAACACAGGTAAATAGCTTTCACTTTGCCATTTCCTTCTTTGGCAAAGAAAATGAAAAAAAAATACTATTTTCTACTAAAAGTTGTTGATTTGCATTAATTATATTCCTGTCCTTTATTAGCTAGATGAATTTTCCATTATTTCAGGCCTGCCTGACATTATACTAACTAACCTTATCCTTACCAAGCACTCACAAGTATTAAGATTCTTCTTGTCTATTTTTGCCTACTTTTGCCGACTTGCCTACTTTTTCCACAGTTTATTTTCTACAGTAGTAATGTTAGTGTCCAGGACTTACCATGGAGAATTTGCAGCATTCTTGGGTGCAAATTCTCCAGAACTACTTGATTTAATAAAAAAAGATTAAACACTGATGTAGTATATAACAGCCCCTTTATCTGCTAGTGAACTAAAAAGTATTCTCTCTGGGTATGTTTATCACCTGCTTTTTCCCAAGCACAGATTATAAATATTTTCAAGTAGTGTTGCCTTTTCAGTATAACTTAAAATTTTATCATGTCTATCAAGTCATACGTGTGTTCTAATGCTACCAAATATAATGTGTCTTAGAAATTTATATAAAAATTTGGAAGCTATGTTTCCATAAATATTCATAACATTCTTGTTCTTGCCAGATGTTGATTTTTCCCTGATATCCTTAGATTTTCTCATCTTTTTTTATATTTCAGAAATTCTAATTTATGCTGATATCTATTTCTCCTGTTTCCCCTTCTGTCATTTACCATCCACAGTAATTGCTGCCTTCATTCATCCACTTTGATTTGTAGCTTTTTAACAGTCTCTAATAATTTTTTTTCATTAAAAAATCCCAATTAACTTTAATATTCCTCCCACTAACTTTCATTAAGTTTCTTGAGCCTTGATGATCTCTGTTTGTGCCTGTTTGGGTGTGAGATTATCCTACTTACCTCAATCAACATCAATGAGTTATTAACGTTGTCTCCAATGCATCCTTCAACATCGGTCCAGTGATTAAGTCATCAGGAGTTATCTTGTGAACTGAAATTACACTTGAGATAAGAGATGATAGACTGTTCTACAGAGCTGCATAATATTTTACTGTTTGGTGGCAGGGTGCCTCCTGTGTCTGCTTCCATAATTGAAGTCCTTGCTAATACAATTTCATTTCTTTCCAGGTATATAAGGACGGATATAAGGACTAGCTTGTCCTGTTTTCAGATTTGAATCAGCAATCATTTATGTGCACTCAAGTTTCTATAGAACAGGTTTATGAGCAGCTCAAAACAATTCAGGGGCATTTTAATACAGAATACAGATATCATCCTCTCCATTTCCTCTTTTCCCATCTTATTTTGTATCTCTTCTCTTCTTAGCTTAGCCATAAATGCACAGGATTGAACAGAAAAGTGCTTAGATATTTATGATAGTTTCCTGCTGCTCTTGCCAGCTCATATTGAGATTTTGTCCCTGATGTGCTGGCACACAAATTTTTTATACTCTAGTTCTTGAGAAATTAAAGCAAAAAGTAGAAACAGGAAGCTGAGTTCACCCACAAATTGCTCAAGGGAATTAACTCAAAATTTGTGTTTTGGCACTGCCCCTTCAAAATGGAAGAGCCACAGGTTTATATCTGCAAACAGAGCTAAAGAAGAGGAAATAATGCAAACAAAAGTTGATTTCTGTAAGATAAAAATTTAATTTTATATGACACATGGTGTTGAAGAAGAAAATATAATGAATATCCCAGGTCTCCTGTATACCTCAATTCCCTTTCCAGTGCCTTTTGAGGCTTTCCTACCTATGAAAATGCCAGTGAGGGGAGTCCATCAGTGTCTTCAGAAATATAACCTCTGCTATCTATTCTGAGCAAGTTGATGGCACAAATTATACATGCTACACCTAGGCTTGTGCAGAAAAAAATATCTTGTTAAATGCTTATCAGATTTTCAGTAAGTGCTTTCCAGTAAGACTATTTCTCATTATTTTAACAGCAATGAAAGCAAAAAAGGCCCTATAAAATTAATATTTGTAAAAATTAATAAATTATACCTTTGCTTATATCCAGAAACTACACATTCCAGCCTTTCTAAGATCCTTCTCTTAGTTTTCAATGTAATAGGGATTTTTTTATTTTTCTTTTTTTAATGTATTTGGAAATTTGTTCTGGTTTTTGCCTTTCTTTGGTATCTGTGTAACATGGCATCCATCATTTGGTGGATGAATTAAAGGGCCTTTGCTGTGAGTTTTATTTTTGTTTAATTAGAAAACTTTTATGGCAAAACCAGATTTGTCCATACCTTGTTTTAATGAAAAAGGCTGTTTTCTGTAAATACTCACTGAGAATGAATTTTCATTTCACACTTTTCATTACACTCCTCTCTGTATTCACTTTTCAATCACAGTCTGAGCCCCTGAGTTTGACTGTTGGTGAGCCACGCAAAAATGGAAGCGTGAACTGAAAATTAATTTTGGAATAAAAACCTGGCAGTATAATTCACTTGCAAGTAGGCTGAGTCGAAATACTGGTGTTGAGAATAGGAAAAAACATCTAGCACACTGGGCAAGCAATTAATGATGGACTCAAAGCATAGAAACATTGAAAATCTTATTAATGCAACTAATTCTTTGGGCTTGATCACAACAGCACCAAATTTGCCCTGGAAACGTAATGTATATGTGTATACACAGAGGATGCTGATAGCTTCCATCTTCTTACTTCAGGATTATCAGTCCAACACACTCCAGTTACAGGGGGAATTTAATTTTGGTGTAACTTGACTTTTTGCTCTATCCTATATTGAATGCACAAATACTCATGATCTGAAAACTTCAGCTGAGAAGAGATCAATGTCCTGTGCTGTCTAGAAAGAATTAAATAATCTATCATTGCTCTACAGGGACAGTTTTGTTTATTGGGACATTTAAGAACTGTCTGAGGTATAACTCATCCAGTATGGGTCAGTCTGCCTGATGTAACCACCTCCATGTGAGGAACAATTAACTCCATCTTCAAGCTTGATAAATATGTCTCTGGCAGAGTTGGTGAGGAAAAAGCCTTCTCTGGCTTGAGAGGGAAGGGGGTCATAACTTTCAACAGGAGATTTTGTGCTGGTTTGCATCACCTTTCTTGAGGACTAGAACACCTTGCTCTTTCACAAACACCTACTGATTTGTACCTAAAATATAACCTACCAATGGGGTTTTCAGGCTGCTAAGAGGAAGGTGAAAAGAGCATTGCCAAGAATACTCCACCTGTGAAGGCTGACTGATCTTCCCAGCCTCAAAACTAGCTAAGTACCCACACAGAAGTCCAAAAGCCTACCCTATTTTTCATAAAGCCCCTGGGGTTTGAGGAAGAGGTTAACAATCTTCTCTCTGACTTCACTGGCTTCTTTATACCAGTCTGATCAGGGTTTCTCTTCTGGAGATACAGATAGGATACAGAACCCAGTGCACAGGTTCTCCTTGACAGAGTTCTGTCATTTTTTCCTCCAAATCGAGATCACTTTATTTCAGGGATAACACAAGGAGAGCAGATGTAGAAAAGCAGTATCTGTGAAGCCATACACACCTGCTTGCCTTTTCCATGAAAATCAGTATGACTGCCAAAGAGAGACATTGAGATCTGAGCAGGTTTGAATGTGCATTTGAACACCAGAGGAGGCTCAAAACAAGGAAGCAGCATAAAAATAGAACAAGGATGTTCTATCTCTCTTTGCTGTAAAGAGGCACCACAAGGCAGAATCATGACAGTGGGTTGTGTTCAGGCTGATGCATACCAATGACAACATAAAATCCCACAGTCATCTCAAAATTAAAACCCATTTCTAGAGGAATAATAGATTTTAAGAAACCATTGTCTTTTACATGTGCATTTCAGCAGGTGGGCAGAGAAAATGGGAGTGGTCACACCATCTTAAGTGATATCCAAATAATGTTTGCAAAGTGCCTTTTGTGGTGTCACAATACATGGTCCTCCAACAGGCATTCCTTAGAATGACAATGAAGGAATTTGTATGGGAAGCAATGTTATTTGTGTTCAGACCTGCCCTGTAGCTGCTGTGGGGAACCTTCTGCCTTGCCTGTTGAAAGCTGAGCCACTCAGAGCCATGCAAGCAGTTCAGCTGATTGGCACTGAGATTATGGCTTTTCTCAACCATTCTTCAGAGGCCCATCTGCAGCAAGGAATTGTGGAACAGCTTTACAGGACAGGCACTCAGCAATAATTTCACCAAATACCCCCTACCAGCTACTTATTTCTCTTAGTCTGGTTCTATTGTGAAGGGCATGGCTACAGGTCTGATCCTGGCTACAGCAGAGGCAGTTCATCATTCTGTCTTTCAGAAGTCTAATTTACTCCTTTGGGGGTCCTTTATGCCTTTTCACAGGCTCAGCTAGAACATTGTCCTCCAGATGCAAAGCACAGTATTTTGTTATTTGTTTCTCTGTGCGTGAGTAACAGTTTTGCTTGAAAAAAGAGAGGGGAGAGAGGAAAACAGTGGATATAAAGAGGGGAAATACCTAATAAAGCAGTAGAAATATAAAGAGAGAGAAGGTGCTACCACTTAGCTGGCTGTTCTGGAAAACAGGCTAAGGAATAGCTCAAGGCCTAAAAATTTTCACAACCTGGGTAAGCAGAAAAAACATGAGGTGTTATATGCCTTCAGAAGACTGTCTCTTGACCTGAAACTACAAACCTGTAATTACACTGATCTGTTAATGTAATAGCTAATCTAAGATCTTAATGGTCCACTGTGGATGTGAAACAGAAAGAATAGATAGAAGTTCTTCTAGAAAAGTATCAGCAGTGAGCTTTAAGGAAGAAAACAACTGAATTCCTGATATTTTAAAATTATTCTTTCATAAAGGGAAAAGTTGTTGCTCTCCAGAGCTGATGAGTATTTTCCTCCTTTCATCTGTCACTTGCAAAGAGATATCAAACATTTATTTTCCCAACCTTCCTAGAATTGATAATAAATTGTCAGAGCCAACCATTCATATCTGGTGGCTTTTTAAATAAAGGATTAGCCCTTCAGTGTTTCATTTTCCTCCAGAATTACTCTATAAGCTTGCTGAGCAGGAGGTAATACGTAAAAGACTGTGAGGGAAAAGCTATTTGTCCAGTGTCAGAGAGATATGGGCAGGAACTTAAAAACATATTTTATTTTTTCTCCCTGCTGCTCGGTGTGTCTATATAGATGTATACAGGTGTGTGGGAGAACTGAGGGAGACAGACTGGCTGTCAGAACTGCCAGCTTTTGTTGAAGTTGTTATTGTGGACTTCAGCAAGCCTGCAGATTTCTGACAGAATTAAACTGCTGATAAGAAACTATACAGGGAAGTTTATCTTGCTACTAGCAATATGGGCATGCTCTTAGAAAAAGGCCTAAAAGCTAAGTAATGCACATGGACCTCCCTTGCAGGCTGCTTGGGAGGCAAACAGAAGCTGTGTGTGGATTTGTAAGAGCAGTCTTTGCTCTTCTGCAGCTTTGCTCAGCTTGGACAGCGTGTTGAGTCCAGTCTGAAAGTACTGAAGTGAACGAAATGATGATATAAGCATGGGGAAGAGGGAAGTGTTTAGCTACCTGCTGGGCCAAACCATGACAAAGAACATTTCTGAAAAACAGCTTTTGAAAGGTCACTGGAGAATATGTCCTTGGGGAAGATTCACAGTTTCTACTTTCCAGCCTAGTGTCTGTCCTGAGGCATGAACACAAGAAGTGCATGTTACTTCTCCATGTTTTTGTGCTGAAATGGTCAAAACAGAAAGGAAAGAAGTTTACCTGTGTGTTACTTACTCTATTCTCCTGTGCTATTCTCCAGTGATGAATGAGATGCCATCAGTATATTATACAGGGCACAAGAAATGCAATATGACTGAAAACCATTTGCATCTCTGCTAAAGCCTGGATCCCAGTCCTGTGGGTTTGTAGTGATGACAAACCTCTCAGGATGTGGAAAATGCTATTTCCAGAAATTCTCTGCTCTGCATGCAGGTCACATCAAAGAGAGCTCCTGCTTTTCAGCATCAAGGACGGAATTCCTTCTGTCATCATGAAATGCAATACTTTGGTGAAGCCATAATTTGGAGCCACAGGGGCTAAGTATAGAGACGAAGTTAGAAAGGGCAAGGATTATATAAACAACTGGTGCATGAGCTGCTCAGATCTCACTGAGAGAAAATGATGATGCTTTCTTCTTCCAGATGCTGAGTAAAGCTCATTTGCACACCTGCTTAATTCCACAGTAACAAGCATTGCACTGGTGTGTACTCAGCAATGAGTCTTTTGATGGAAGTAATGACTTTTTGTGGCTTAACTGTAGAGGCAACTGAAATGTAAACTTACAGTAAAAAATATATAGTTATGGTCTGGTAAGGACTGCCAAACACCTTCCAGCCCTGTTTGGAAACCACAGTTCCCAGTCCTCTTCACCAAATCTTTGCATTTTCCTAGCTATTTAATTGAACTTCAGATACTAGGAGACATCTGAAGGAAATCCTGTCAGTGAGTGAGAGAGAAGATTATCATTGCAGGAGCACACAGAAGATGGGGGCCTAATATGGTTACTATGGAGATATTAAGATGTATTGGGCAAAAAGAGATGCATTTCCTTACAACCCATGTAGAAATAAGGTTATATTGCAGCAGGCTCTGCAGAAGCTGCCACTCTGGTCTAGTCAAATGAGACCTGAAGTTGATCAGGCAGAAAGGGAGAGGAAAAGTGATAGTGAAATATTTACCATGACATGATGAAACCATCAGCAAATCCAGCCTGTTTTTTCTGGAATGAGTAACAAGGTGCTGAAAGCTTCTCAGCTGTGTGGTAGGACTTTGGCTCCCGGCAGTGAAGTTGTGCAATCTCCCTGAAGTGCAGAGTAAGAACATGGAAAAAAGAGTTTTTTCAGCCTGAGGGAATGGGCCTGCATTGAGTGAAATTACTGAAGTTCTGCTCACATCCACTGCTCAGAAGGCAGTGACTATAGGCTGGCCAATCATGAGGTGTATACTTATCACAGAAGCACAGAAGCCGTTAGGTTGGAAAAGCCCTTTGAGATCATCGAGTCCAGCCTGTCACCAAACACTGCCTTGCCAACCAGACCATGGCACTGAGTGCCACATCCAGTCTTTTCTTAAACACCTCCCAGGACAGTGATGCCAACACCTCCCTGGGCAGCGCATTCCAGTGCCCAATCATTCCTTCTGTGAAGAACTTTTTCCTAATGTCCAACCTAAACCTCCCCTGGAGCAGCTTAAGACTGTGTCCTCTTGTCCTATTTCTGGTTGCCTGGGAGAAGAGACCGATGCTTACCTGACTACACCTTCTTTTCAGAGAGTTGTAGAGAGCAATAAGGTCTTCCCAAGCCTCCTCTTCTCTGGGCTAAACATCCCCAGCTCCCTCAGCCACTCCTCATAGGACCTGTGCTCCAGACCCTTCCTCAGGTCCATTGTCCCTCTCTGGAAACACTCCAGCCCCTCAAAGTCCTTCCTAAATTGGAGGGCCCAGAACTGGATGCAGCACTCAGGGTGTGGCCTCACCAGAGCTGAGTACAGGAGGGTGATCCCTGCCCTGGTCCTGCTGGCCACACTGTTCCTGATACAAGCCAGGATGGCATTGGCCTTCTTGGACACCTGGGCACACACTGGCTCAAGCTCACCCAGAGTCCCAGGTCTTTTTCTCTAGGGCAGCTTTCCAGCCACTCTGTCCCCAGCCTGTAGCACTGCGGGGGTTGTTGTGACCCAAGGGCACTTGGCCTTGTTGACTCTCACACCTTTGGCTTTGGTCCATCAATCCAGCCTGTCCAGATCCCTCTGCAGAGCCCTCCTGCCCTCCAGCAGACCAACATTCCACCTCAACTTGGTGTTGTCTGTAAACTTGCTAATGGTAGACTGGATCCCCACATCCATAAAGATATTAAACAGGACTCAGCCATAACGATATTAAGCAGGGCTTATCCCAACACTGGTCCCTGGAGGACACCACTAGTGATGGCCACCAACTGGATGCAGCCCCATTCATCACCAATGCAAAGAAGCAACAGCAAAGACTTCTTCAGTCTCCCAGCATACTTGTGTCTGCAGCAGGATCTGCACATCTGCCCGTCCTTCCTGGAGAAGCAAGCAAAGCATTGATGGATTTCAGACCTCAAACAGCAGCAAGTTAGCTTTTATATCCATTCCCTTTTCCTCCTTCCAAGTCAGTGTAGTGCACCTAGCAGCCAAATGGTCCTGGCTTACTGCTAACACTTGAGGTGCTAGAAAGGAAAATAAGAATTGGGCAGTAAGGAATACCTCCGAGTCATTGTACCTCCCGGTGTACAATGGCAAATGAAATTGCAACAGTTGAGATTTTAGCAATTGAGACAGCCTCTGCAGGAAAAGAAAGGGTTACTCATACCCTCCACCATTTTATAGAAGATCTTTCAAGACGGCTGCTACAATAGCAGTGTTTCTACTGTGTACAAATTATTTCAATAAGAAGTTCAACAGTGCGTGTTAGAGACCTTCCAACATCTAATGGAAAAGCCTATAAAGTCTTTTCATTAAAAAATGAACTACAAAACCAGTTACTCCCTCATTCTTCATCATTAGGGACACTTGCAAGGTCCCAGGACTTTTATTGCTCAGAAGAGCTTTGTTCACAAACAGCTCACCTAAACTAAGCCATTTTCTGTTGCATTTATTTCCTGTAAAGGTGATTGCAAAATGGTGTGCTTTGGCACCAGGAGACACGAACCAATAGCATCTCCCTCAAATTCCTCCCTGAGCTCCAGCATTTCTGGCAGCTGGAGCTCAGGGTTTGCTCTCCAGACAAGATGCCTGGCTGTTCCTGTAAACACATCTACCTGCTGCAACACGGACTATACATTGCTGTCTCATATGAACACAGGTATTTCAGTCAGACATTCTACCTCCAGATCGACCACAGAAAACCAGGAGGTTTTGTGCAAGATAACCAGGGATGTGGATCTGTTGTTTTGCTGCTATGATCTGCCTGGAAATGAACACCAGTGAGCTGCTTCCCTCTGTACTCTTACAGAAATAGCAGACAATTGAGAAGATTTTAAAAAGTGAAACCTGTAGCAGCTTTCATAACAAGCAGAGCTTGTGGAACTGGGAGTACAATAGTCAAATCTCTGGATCCCCCCCTTTTTTTTTTTTTAAGTTCAAATATAGGAAAACTTTACCAGAATCCCTCTGTTCAGTAAGGAAAAAAAAGAATGCCTTAAATAAGTATTTTTAGGTTCTACCACTCAATAAGATTTGTAATGTGCACCTGCCATGTGATGCAGAACTTTCAAAGTCAAGTAACATGTCCCTGATGTTTCCCGTCAGATAAAAAAGGAAGTTAAAAAAATCTGATTTATCTGAAGTTAAAATCTCATCCCACAATCCTGTTTAAAGGAGTTGCAAATGAAGTATGCTGAGGATAATGTTTGCTTATCTTTGATACAGGTACATCATGCCTGTGGCTGATAGATGTCTTTATGAATATGGTCTCAGTAAAAATAGATATTTCATAGAAATCTGGTTATTTTAAGACTTTAAAAACATCCAAAACTACACAAACAAGAACCATGTATGACTGTACTATGAAATATCTTGACAAATACAGACACGTACACAGAAAGAGGAGATGCCTTTCCACTTATCCCAGTGAGAAACAAAGAACTCTGCAAACCAAAAGACTTAATTCCTCTGAACTATTCTTTTTTCCCATTTAAAAAGTGGCTCGTGTGCCATTTGTTTGGCTCAGCTTTCAAGGGGATTTATGTAGTTCTTTACTTTAGACTGAAATGCAAAGATGTGAAAGGATTATGTTATTGATTTGGCTGGGAGCTCCCTCTTCCAACCATTTTGTTGCTTTTCTCATCAACATGAGTTATCACTACCTTGTGGAAGGTGTACTGAATTTTAAACTTACCCTGTAAGGTGAAACATAGTTACTTCCAATGACTAATAGCTATTAATTCCATAATAAATTTCTAACACTAATGTCGCTTCTACTGCAGGATGAATTTCTCATGCATATGTTGGACTTGAATCAGATAATTTCCTGTAATTTGAGGACTGAAGGAAATATTAATAAGACTTGGGGGGGNATAATTTTGTAAAAGCTTAATATTTGTCTCTGTATATTTTTTTAAATATTCCTGCAAGGGAAGTATAAGAGTGATGACAAAAGCTCAGAGGTCTGTTAATCTACTTCCCATCCATTAAAATATTTCTCATGCATCTGAGCACTGCAGCACCTGTGGCACTTGTTTTCTTTCCTGTGCATTCATAGTCAGCATTTTGCTGACAGCCTGGAAGCAGATGTTTACTGTGTCATGCAAGCCCACAATGCCTTTTTCAGCCCATGCTAGTTTACTGGCACACTTGTGGGTTTGCTGAAGGAATATGAAGGAACAAAGAGCTCCCCTTGAGCATCTGGTCCTTCTCCAGGCTGTGTCTCTGACAGTTACCAATAGCTGATGTTCATAAAAGCATAGGATGTATAACTCTTAAATGCTGGGTTTCTTTCAGAATGAATGCCAAAGTCATTCTGATGAAGTTGACAACAGGGATATTCATTCATGTCCATGTTCTTCAGGAGCCCTTCCTCAAGCAATTAAAGGGGTCATGGAGCTCAGGAGATCCCAAGGGCCAGCACACAGAGCTTGCAGCCAGCAGCTATTGCACTCATTTATCTCATTCCTCCCATTCCCCAGGGACCCAGACAGGCTCAGCTCTGTCTCTGGAGAAGCTAACCCAGCTAGCAGGCTGCAGCAGCTGCCTGCAAATTCCCATGGAGGTACAAGTAAAGCTGCTTTCTCTTTCAGCAAAGGTGAGTTTCTTATCCCTCATTCAGAGCACAGGGAGGTTTTCTGACCCAGGTGGGTATGCTCTGCCCCATCCTCATCTGCTCTGCTGAATTTGACTCCTTGATTGAGAATATGAAAAAAACCCAAACCAGTGCCATAGCAAAAAGAGACTTGAAAACTCCCCCCTTTCCTGCCTTGAGTTTCTCTGGAATGACACTACTGAGAACTGAATCAAATTTGTGGCTATTGATATGCAGATGTTACAGTCTTTCGCTGCACCGGGACAAAGATGACTGCATTTCCACGTTGGTTTTGCACATAAATATGTATATTATCTCAGTGCCCCCGCTTCCACCAAAATGACAGCGACTGATGTTCAAACAGAACGGGCTAAGTCCACAAATAAATGATGCCTCATGATACAGGCTCTTCCTTTTCCTTGTTTCTGATTTTTTTTTCCCCTGGTACGCACAAAGCTCAGGCCAAACAGGATCCCTCTGGCTGATGTGTGGGCGGCCAGCCTGGTTTCCTCCCAAGGTGGCTCTGCTAGGTTTTCACGAGGAATGTGACTGCCCTCGCCTGGTGAGAGCGGCGCTGGAGCAGGGCCATCCCCGCGGGACCCCGGGAGCCCAGGGATGCTGCGAGAGCAAGGATCGCCCGCTGCGAGGGAGCGCAGCTGCTAAAAGAAGGTCTTTTAAATAGCTCCTGCTGTCTGACTTAAAATACAGCTGTGGTATACTTGATATTATTAAATCAAACGAAAGACTGTTCTGGCACTTATTCTATTGTTGCAGATTTGAAAGCTTTTAATATCCTTAGTTTTAATCCTGTCATAAGTTTCTGTGATAATTCACAGAATCAGAGTGAGCTAGGAAATGTTTCTACCTAGATCTGCTTAGTTTATCATACTTGATAAGATACTATTTTGGGAAAAAATGCAGTCTCTTGGTGTAGTTTAGGTAAGACAAAAAAGGGTATTTGAAGAGATAACAAAAATGTTTAAATGCTTATTTCTAATTTTACCTCGCACAATACTGTTGCTTTATGTGATTTTACAATGTTAATAAGATTGTTTTTTAAAAAAAGCAACTTCAGTGAAGCATCAACTCAAAAGAAAACGCCTTCACTCATATCTTTTTTTGGAAAATTTTGGAATGGTGGAATTTCCATTTCAAAACGGATTTCCTAAATCTTCAGGCCCTCATTGAAACAAGAATTCTTCTCCCCACACAGGGCTGAGTCATGAATCTGGAACAGGAGCAGAGATTGAAAGGGCCAAGTGGGGTGGCAGTTAAATTTTTCATATCCAGTCCATTAATTCTATCAGAGAAAGAATAAGGGTTGTAGCACAAGAATCAAATTTGGAGTTGTCCTTTGGAATGTGTTTGCAGATGAGGAGCAAATCTGAAATACAGAGCCCCTGGGGTCAAGCTGATTCACAAATTGCAAAATAGGCATCAGCCACCTCAGCTGGATTCAGGAAGCTACCTAGGACCATGGTAGTCTATCCACAATTAATAGAATGCTTCAGAAACATGTTTAAAAAGTGATCTTAAATATTTATTTAGACATGACCATTTTCTAAGTCCAAGTCTCTTCCAGTTCACACCTGGATGCTGGGGGGCAGAGCCTGCCAGTGAAGGACACACTTCTGTGAACACTGAGGTTATGAGAACAACCTGAGTTTCTTTCTCCATATGCATTTCTTGAGAACTCACCCATTAATCTAATAATCAATGTTGGATTGTCCACATCAACGTTGGTTGGGACAGTTTTGGTTATTTATACAAAAAGGCTGTGTGATGCAGCTAAGGGTCACATGAATCCACCTTCACACCACTAGGAACCAGGGTTATTTATCAATCATAGAGAAACTAAACCTTCACTTAGTGAATTCATATGTGGTTTGGCAGTGATCTTCAATTCAATTCAGTTTATGTATACCTTTTTCCTAAATGGAGGAAATTTCAAATAGGAGAATGTCCTTCATCTGCCTCACCATTATCACCACAAGCCTTTTCTAAGGACCATGTTCCTTGATGTTCCCTTGACAACTTATCTTTCATCACTCTTTGGGTGTTTCCCATTTAACTCCTTGCACATACCCCTTAGGAAAATTCAACATAGTCCTTCATTGTGCTTCTGAATGTGTATTTTCTGTGTTACTTACAACAACTTGTGATGTGTTCAGCACAACAGCATTATTATAATAGCATTCAGATCCTATAGATAATTCCTGTCAATTGTTAACTGGTTCATATTTTTGCCAATCTCAGAAGCAGTAGTACCCACCCACCAGCTTCAGTAGGAATTACTCAACTCACCATATCACTGTATGGCTCAATATCCTGATAGAGGTTTAAATATTGTTACTCTGAATAACACATCCCAAGTAAAATAGTGTAAAAAAATACAATCAGTGAATTTCAGCTAAGCAGCAGCATCTGTGTTAAAGGATTTTTACACATTACTATCCCAAATAACGCTACTAAATTAATATCAAACAAGTCTCAGAAAGTTAATCACTGCCCATTTCATAGCCTACCAATGTAACAATTCCTTCTGGGCAGAGAATTTTTTTTTTTCTGAAGAACTAATCCATTGCTGTCCAAAGCTATCACCACACTCAGGCTTTCCATTCCCTCCAAACCACAAAGCACTAGCACTAATCCTTAATGTGAATGAGATGAAATTCAGATGCAGAACTTCAGGCTTCTTTTCAGCCCTTAAACTATTCCATTACTGTGTACTCCAGTGAGACTATGAGATCTTTTGCCCTTTTTAACCCAAAAGTGACAGAGGTTTGGAAACAGCAGTTGTTCCACAAGAGAGTCAAGACTTCACCACTAGTTTAGTACAGCCAATTCTTATGGCTCAACTTCACTTGGGGAAAGGGGATTCACATGGGGGTCATTAGAAATTCTCCCCATCCCAGGTCATATGCTCAAGGTAAAATTGTCTTTCTTCTGAAAAAGAAATCACAGTTCTTTGGGCAAGGATCATGAACTTACAAGGATCATAAACAGGGCTGCTTATAAAAAGGAATTAATCTTTAAAAGTTTCACTGTGTATTTGGGTCTCTGCTGGAGACAATCTGCCATCTGACCCAATATGCAAGACCCAGCCAGACTTTGCAGAAACTCAGTAGTGCATTAAATCCACTGGAAAGCAGGGCTTGAGCCTGTCAGATGCCTTCTCCTGCTTTGAGAGCAGCTTTTTACTTTTCCTCTGGGTCATTCTGTTCTGCCAGACCTCATCAGGAAGATCCAGCATGGGAAAAGAGACTCCATGTCCCTTCACAGCAGAAGTGCTAAGTAGGGCTGTGACTCATTTTAGTGGCTCAATTATGGCTTGTTCTTAAAAGTTCTGATGTGGTCAGGATTTCTATAGTCTGCTCTGTTTCTGAAGAACTTGTGTTCATTCTGCCAATCTTTTCTGTCCTTCCTAATTCCTTTTCTGACCTGAGTAGTCCCACTAAGAATGTCATGCAGCTCCCCAAGCCCTCCATCTGTGTGTACTTCAGGACTGACATGCAGTTGCAAGTCTCAATTTCTTTTGCCTCTTACACAGACACATAGAATGTCTTTGACTTCTGTCAGCACACCCATAACTGCAATTTCAGGTCAAGCAAAGAATGTACTTCTCATTGGCCATTTCCACTCCAAACACTGTTATTTTGGTTCTTATCAAAGATTAGTCAGTTCTGCATAATTTCTGATTCAGTTACTAAGATTCTGTAGCATTATTGTCTTGACCACCTAAGACAGGAGTGACAAACTCACCTTTGAGGTTGCCTTCCCTGCCAATCAGTATAGTTATGCTACTAAATTGAATCATGTAAACCACACGATTTTTTTTTCCCAGAGAAAATACATTACATAAGACAAACCTGTCTCTATTCTCTGGACCTCTTCACATTGAAAATGGGGTAGAAAATAGAAGAAACTTCTCACCAGCTGATCCACAATGATGTTTGCAGTGTGATGGTGCTAAGAGTTAACAGCATGAGAAACTCACCCCTTCAAAGCCATCTCCTCTGTTGGCAGGAATGAAGAGGGAAGGGCCATGGAGGAAAACTCCTTGAGTCATATATGAGATTGGAGATCACCTGAGTGTGAGCTAAGAAAAATAGCAGCACCAGATTGGTGTAAATGACAGAAAATTAGAGGAATTAATAAGGTCAAGGTAGCTGTAGATATACCTGGTTTCCAGAGGGGAATTAAAAGGGCACATTGTCAGGTGTAAGTAGAGACAGAGTAAAAAGACTTTTGTCTCAGTTACAAAAAAATCCCACCACAATCTAAAATGATGGATTTCAATTTGCACAAATGACTGTCACATTTAAAAGGTTAATGGAAAGGGTATTTTCTGCAAATCTGTGTTGGAATGCTGATTGCACCTAGCTGATACCCTGGTGCACATCAAAGCCCTTGAAAGAAATGTTCACAAATGGCCTGTGAGTACTTTGGCGTTGCTGCAAAGAGAGGAAAAAAACTGAAGCCTTGTTTCAGAAAAGTAGGGGCTTTTGACAGCAAGAAGTAATTCAAAATACAAGCTCTTAACTTTGTAGGGGAAAAAGTCTGAGATCTTCAAACCTATGGAAATCTCACCTGCTTTTTCTGTTGTTGTCACATGGGTTAGGGTTGGTGTGGAAAGACCCCCTAAGGCATTTCAGTAGTGTGAGGGTGGTACCCACAAAACCATAATCTTCATAATCTTCATAATCTGAAGGTCGTGAGTTCGATCCTCACACGGGGCACCACTTTGTGAGGGTGGTTTTGTGGGTACCACCCTCAGCAGGGAACCAACCCCCCAGGGCCCTTTTGGGGGTGATTCCCTTGTGAGTTCTTGAGCAAGGTGAGACACAGGCACAACTCAGAGTTTCTTTCTTCGGTCTCTGGTTTATTCTTATCTTATCTTTGTTTG